>APFE031270450.1:20806-36374 GCA_000404065.3 Pinus taeda | reverse complement strand
TTTCTCAACAATAAATAGGCCTTCGAGCCTCATTGTAACATAGTTTGGAACAATTCAGAGGCATGTAGCCGCCACATCCCTTCTTAGAGATAAGCTACCATCACCCTAGCTGGTTATTTCCATTTCTGGTTGTAAGCATATTTCGGTATTTTCCATTAATGAAATGAAGTATTATTTCCGCTGCATCTTTGTGTATATGGTTATCTCTGTATTTTGTTGTGTTCCTCTTTAAATCTGGATCAAGACGTGTTTAGATGTCTTTAAACCTAGCAGTTGTCGTTTGCTTCGGCACTAGACAATGCTAGTACAGATTTGTGCTCCCCGTACCATCGAGTATATAACGGGAGACCCCTCTTGGTTGCAATCCTTTATCCATAGGAAGCTGAGTTGGCCGCCTTGCAAACTTGATACACTTGACACAAAATTTAGGGAGATTGCCTTCCCGTACTTCTCGGTTCGCTGAGAGGTATTTTGTAATTCACAGTTGCTTGGTAATCCTTTTACCTAGATCATCCCAAGAAGTTGTTTTGATATTTTTGACTCTTTAAATTTAAAAGATCATTGAGTGCTTGTCCTTTCAAGCTCATTAACTTTGAAAGCGACTAGAGTCATATTTTGTCCTTTTCTCGACTCTTAAAACATGAAAAGGTAAAGTTTTGTTTCAGTGTCTAAAAATTAACTTCCCATGAAATATTCCTAGTTAAAGTTATATTCCTTAGTAATTCTTTAGGGTCGATTCCAATGGCAACATTTCCAGAGTCCTCCAGTCAAGGATTCCCCTCGGATGGGAATCTTGGTCCTTTTCCCTCTTTTGGAAATGCTAGTGCTCCTTATATGGCGACGTTGTCCCTTCCTGGGTTAACCATTGGTTTACCTGTCTAGTTGTCCTCGACCTCGCTGGTCTCGAGTGTCCCAACTCTTTCCCCACCATCTCCTTCATTTGAATCACACCACGATGATTCTATGGTTGACCCCTCGCCTTCTTCCCCCATTTTTTCACCTTCCTCTTCTACTTCACCTGGTGGAAGTTTCAAATCTAGTAACCAGGATGCTAAGAAGAAGAAGACGACGAAGAAGAAGAAGTCAAATAAGCAAGAGGCCAACCGTGCAGCTATTACTCCAAATGCACCCCCTGTAAACAAACCTTTTGATCCTCCATGGAAGGCCAAATTCCCTTGTAGGCTATGTAAGGGTGACCATCTCCTTCAAGACTGTCCTGGCATCCCCATAGCCTTAGAGGTATGGTCTCAAAATATGGATCGACCATCCCCATCGATCTTTGGAGATCATGTGAATGTTGCACCCTCGGCTAGCGATGGTAAGAAGAAAGGGAAGATTAGATTCCCTTGTAGGTTATGTGAAGGAGAGAATATTCTTCACCTTTGTCCTCTTATGGATAAAGCTTCCAAAGTTTTGGAAAACCTTGCAGCTCCTCAGCCCCAACTTCCTGTTGGTTATCAGAGGCTTTCTTCTGACCTTCTCCTGGTTGGTAAAGAGATTGACTTAGGTTCATCTCTTGCTCATCCTGCTCTTCTTGAATGAGACTCTCTTGTGTCTGTTCCCAACCAACCATTGGTCGAAAAGAGTGTTGACTTGTCTCCACCTTCAGTTGATCACTCTGTTTCGGAAGAGAGTGGTGATCATACTACTCATGTTCTTTTCGTCTCCTCAGATTCTCATGAATAGAAGAGTGATCCTCCCATCCCAGTTTTTCAGGAGAGTCCTTCTCCTATTCTTGTACAACATGGGGGCAATCATATGATGCCCCCACCAAGTAGTTCTATCGTCTCTTTCCATTGGGGCCCATTGATTGCTTTCCTCCTCCTATCTTATGTACCTTTCCATATTGCAGTACAAGCCTATAATATGGTAGTACCTAGCACTATATTAGATGAATGTTCATCTATTAGCATCTTGTCTTCTGCTACTTGGCAAGCTTTGGGTTCCCCACAGCTTGTGTCTGTCACCCAGAATCTGTTGGCTTTCAACGGAGGAACCAGTAAAACTTTAGGGATCCTTCCAAAGTTACCTATTACTTTGGGAGGAAAGACCTCTATATAGATGTGATGGTAGTCCAAGGTCTGTTAGATTTCAATCTCCTCCTTGGATGCGACTATGTTTATGTCATGGGAGCTCTTGTTTATTCACTTTTTCGTGTGGTTTGTTTTCCTCATGAAGGGAGAATTGTGACTATTGATCAACTGTCATTCATTGGTCACCAGGCATCTCCTTTGCAACCATCGTCCCCTATCAGCGCTTTTTTGCAATAAGTACCTTCCCCGCCACAGGTCAATTATGTGGCTACCTATTCCGTCTCAGCGTCTGCTGATGATCACACAGATGGTATAGTACACTATTTACTAGGGGCATTGGAACTCGATTTGTCTATGGTACCAAATGACCTGTATTCTTCCCAGAGTGTGATTCTTCCATCTAGTGAAGAGCTCTTGGGATCCATGTTCTCGTATGTTCTATGATCAGATAAATGAGGATAGTTCTTGGTCTTGTGTCAACCTCATTAAAAAATGAAACAAGAGGCGATCATAGTTCCTTGTCTTGTGTCAAGCTTGTTAAAAAATGAATCAAGGTGTCCAAGGACAGTTTTTCCTATATCAACCTCCTTAAAAAATGAAATAGATGTATGAGGATAGTTCCTAGTCTTGTGTCAACCTCGTTAAAAAAATGAAACAAAGGGTACGAGGATAATTCTTTTTCTTGTGTCAACCTCGTTAAAAAATGAAACAACATGCGAGGATAGTTTGTTCTTGTATTAACCTCGTTAAAAAATGAAGCAAAGGGTGTGATCATAGTTCTTTGTCTTGTGTTAAGCTCGTTAAAAAATGAAACAAGGGTCTCGAGGATAGTTCTTTTACTACGTCAACCTCGTTAAAAAAAAGAAACTCCCTTTTCCAAATTGAGTCTTTGATTAAGATCTCGTAAAATCCCAGTCGAGTCTTTCTAAGATCTCGAAAGTTATCCTTCATTCCATCCACTTGGTTGATTGAAATGAAGCTTGGGGGGCATGTACCTCGATTGAGTCATTATGCTAGGGGCATGCAAACTTATTCAAGCATAGTTTTTCGTTTCGAGCTTGTGTAAAAATGAAACCGAACCCAAGCAGAGTTCTCCACGGTTCAAGCTTATGTAAAAATGAACCCATGCTCAATTTACATCTTGTGATTTTCGTTTTTACAGCGAATTTCTGCTAGATGAGCCTTGGTTGTTTCATTCCATCACCACCATCTCTTTGGCCAATCATATGCTTTCACTTGGTTGTTTTTCCTTTCCTGAGGGACCGAAGTGATGAGTGGTTTTGTTAGCCAGCCTCTTGACCATTATGTGTTTTGAGAAGTTTCTCCATTGCCAAAACCAGTTTCTACCCTTTATACCACTCGTTCTTCCAGGATGAGTCACCTTTAAGCTCTTTTCAGACTCATAAAAATGAAAATATCACCGAGTATTTTTTCCCTTTTTGACTCGTTAAAGAGAATAATAATGGGGGGTCCGCTTTCAGCTCTTTTCCGTCCCTTTAAAAATGAAAATATGGCCGATCCCTTGTCATTTTGAACTCGTTAATGGATATGAAACGTCGTGTGCCCAATACAAGTTTACCCCTTTTTCGGGATGGTAGGCACTATTTACGAAAAAGGTTCTCCTTGGCTGAAATGGTCAAGCAATTCTCTCAAGTATTGTTTTCTACCTTTATGGGCTCGAGAGACACAAATGTATGAAAAGGGACCATGTGGAGTTTTCTTTTACGTGTCTTTTTTAAACTCTCTACACATGAAGAAGATATCGAGTTACACCTTTGTCGGAATCGTTAAACTATTAAACGACATCGGATTCATCATCATGACAAACACGAGCTTCTTCTTCCTAGGGCTCGTTAAACTTACTAGGTTGGATTCATCCTAAGGATGAACTTATAGTGCAAGCACATGCTATTCCCTTCAAGCTTGCGATAAAAAATAATTGGGGTACTCACTAGAAATGGTGGGGGGAAATTTTGGAAATCTATCGAGTCGTGTCAGTAGCTCACTCTTGAACGTGACACTCTTTGCTTCGTGTCAGGTTGGGACATCCTCCTTTACATCATTGACCTTCCTGGGTTTGGGCCATTCATTTTTGCCTTCCATCCGATCTCTACTATGTATCCATGACCACCGATCCCATGGATCCAAAAGCCGCCAAACTTCCATTTGTGTCGT
The DNA here is from genome assembly GCA_000404065.3 of Pinus taeda. Taxonomy (NCBI): domain Eukaryota; kingdom Viridiplantae; phylum Streptophyta; class Pinopsida; order Pinales; family Pinaceae; genus Pinus; species Pinus taeda. The sequence goes on along the minus strand of APFE031270450.1, from coordinate 32,166 downwards.
TGAAATGTTCAAGAGTTGTCCTTCTATAGTTACACTTACCTTTGATTCTCTGTATCATCCAAAATCATTTTTGCATCCTCTCATCTCACATCGATAATGTGGGATTCATTATGGCCCTCCTTTGACATGGTCACTTTCCGTTGACACCAGCACATTATCCAAGAAGTTGATCAAGAGACTCCCTTCCAATACCTTAGAGTTTGCATGCCTCAATGGAAAGTTCTTGGCACTTGATGACAAGTTCACATCATTAGCTTTTGATTGGGTGATTTCGTGGATGTTCGACTTCAGTTCCTGTATTCACATTTCGTGAATTGTGTTGATAGTACCTTGAGGGCCATTGTCATTATTGGTGGTTTCTCTCACGCTTGTTAACAGTTGACATCATTGACTGGTAATCAAGCGACTTTCTAGCATGTTCGACATCAACACATCTATTCTCATGCTAGGATTTGTACTTTTATCAGGTCGTGTTGGAGCGCAAGACCCTGGACTCAGATTACCTAATAGTCCAGGTTGTGAAGTGGTGTGACATGGTTATGATGATATGCATGTATCTTTCAGATGGTTGGCTGCGACCAAACCATGAGTTATCTTATGTGATCCTTCTTATTATTGGATGGTTGTGACCATCCCTTGGTTTCATTATGATCCTCTTTGACGGATGGTTGCGCCCATACCTAGATCCATTTACATGATCATTCTTTGAATGGCTGCATCAATGCCACGATTCATGTATCTTTTGACAGAGATCTCAGTTTATGTATATGTATCTATGCTTGCTTTCAGGTTTTCCGATGGCAGACCGGTTCCCCGCACTGATTTATAAAGAATTTCATCCCTCATTCTAGTTCGGACTTCATGCTTTAGGGGGCATCTGTTACACAATGTTTTGTCACTGTCCCTATACTCCCCATTCCTTGATCCTAGAGGACCTCTACAGTGAACCTCGCATGCTTTATCATCATGGAGAAACTCCCATTATGTCCCTCTTTATGAGTAGGTCATTTCCCTTTTGCACTATTTCCCCTGAAACTTATGTTTTGCCGAATTTACAAGACTGACGCTAATGGCCTTTGTATCCCCTGTGCTTATGTGCAGATATTAGCACTATTCCCCACACCAATCGGTGTGACTGATCTGGGTTCCAGTTGCACTGGTCCTGTTATAGAAAGTCTTTTAAATTAGAGCTGAAGCTTCCATCTCTAGAAGCTCCGTAACGGAAGTCTAGTAAATGGTTTGGCTGGATGGGGTCGAGGATGACAGTTTGGGCTCCTTTCCCCTATAATGATGAAACTATCTCAAGGGATAAGTCCTTCCCCCATGAGAAGAGGATCCATCTCCCATCCATCTTTTCTATATAAAACTTCCTTCTTCCCAAGCACAAACTAGTTAAAGTGACATAGGTAGAGTGTTGGTTGAGTGTGAGTATATTATTTTGTCTTGAAAAATAATCTATTACTAGTTTTAGCCATCTAGTTGTGTGAGAGCAAAGTGTGTTTTGGTTTGGAGTGAAGCCTAAAGGGAAGTGTCTTTAAACTATTGTTGTTTGAAGCCATCATGAAGTGCTAGCAGAAGTGTGTGGGAACTTGGTCTTGTTAGAGGAAGACTGCGATGTCAAGATGAATGGTTGTAATCTCTCTTTGATATTAATATATGCAACTATCAACTGATTTCCTACATGTTTTGTAATTTTACATATTCATGGCTTGATGCTTCTTGACTCATTAAGTAGGTTTAATTTCAATTTGTCTATTATTATGTTTGTGTGATATTGTTGTTTACTTGTTTTGAGAACTTGAAGAAGGAAGTGAGAGATTGTCGGAGTGAGCGAGCGAGGACATCATCAAGGAGGATAAGTGACCAAGAGGTAGGCCCTCTTGATTGATTCTAATATAAGGAAATATTCCATAGAATGTATCTGTTGTGGCTAGACCCATTATTGGGCTAGAGGAATTCATTTGTGTCCGCATTTATAATTTTACTTCACCACAAATGATCCCTTATGAGAATGAAGAAATCAGGAAACAAGTACAAGACCTATTAGATAAAGGGATGATTAGACAGAGCATTAACCCCTGTGTAGTACCAACAATGTTGAGTCCTAAGAAAGATGGAGGTTGGCACATATGTACTAACTCCAGAGCATTGAAAAACATCACAATTAGGTACAAATTTCCTTTACCACACATAGATGATTTGTTGGAGTATTTGAGTGGTGCTAGTTGTTTTCCTAAGATTGATATGAAGAGTGGATACCATCATATCAACATTAGAGAGGGCGATGAGTGGAAAACAAGCTTCAAAACCAGTGATGGGTTGTACGAATGGTTGGTCATGCCATTTGGGTTGTCAATTGTGCTAAGTACCTTTATGATATTAATGAATGGGTTGTTAAAGGAGTTCATAGGGAAATTTGTGATTGTGTATTTATATGACATTTTGATTTATAGCTAGTCCAAAGAAGAGCACTTTATAAATTTGAGGTATGTGTTAGAGAAGCTACATCAAGTAAAATTGCTTATCAATTTGAAGAAATGTTCATTCCTAAAGAAAAAACTTATATATTTGGGTTTTTTCATATCTAAGGATTGTTTGAAGATGGATCTTGAGAAGGTAAGAGTTATTGTGTATTGACCCTCTCCTAAGATCATTTTTTAAGTTAGAAGTTTTCATGGTTTGGCTATTTTTATAGGAATTTCACTAGCCTAAATTCAACAAGATGAGTGCTCCAATTATGGAGACCATAAAGAAAGACAAACAACCATTTTAGTAGACTGTTGAAGCAGAGAAATACTTCCATCTATTGAATAAAAAGATCAAAAAACAACATGTTCTAGTGTTTCTATATTTCAACAAGCCTTTCCAAGTGAAGTGAGATGTTGTTGGAGAAGCGATTAGTGTTTTGTTAAGTTAGGAGGATAAGCCTATAACATAATTAGGTGAGAAGTTGAATGAGTCAAGGAGGAAGTATACTTCTTATGACAAGGAGTTTGATGTTGTGGTATAAGCTTTAAAGAAATGGATGCATTATTTAATGTCTAAAGAATATGTTTTTTATACAAATAGTCGTGCCATACAGTACATTATCTAGCAACCTAAATTAAGTCAAAATCATGTCAAGTGGCCAATCTAATGGAATTGTTGATGCATTGAGCAGGAGGAATTTCATTATGTAGGAAAGTGAAGTCCAAATCATGGGGGTTGAATTCATGGAATTGTATGAGGAAGATAAGGAAGCTTATAAGGCTTGTAAAAACCCAACAATCCAAGATAAGAGTCCATGGCTCAATTACATGATTCAAGAAGGACTATTGTTTAAAAAAATCAACTATTTGTTCCAAAATGTTCGATGACAGAGAATTTTATCAAAGAGAAGCATAGTGGAGGTCTTGGTGGACACTTTGGACATGAAAAGACTTATGAGAAACTGAAGCATTTTTGCTATTGGCTAAAGATGAGGATATATGTACAGAATTTTTTGTGCAATTGTAGAATTTGCAAGCATGTAGAAGGAAAGAGCCAGAATACAAGATTTTACAAACCATTACTGATTCTAGATAGACCATGGGATTCAGTAAGCATGGAATTTGTATTGGGTTTGCCAAAAACTCAAAAGGGTAATGATGCAATCTTTGTTACAGTGGAAAAATTTTCAAAAATGGCCCATTTCATCCCTTGTTTCAAAACTAGTGATGTTACCCATATTGCTAACTTGATCTTCAGAGAAGTAGTGAGATTACATGGAGTGCCCAAGAGAATTGTTTCAGATAGGGATACTAGATTCTTGGGACATTTATGGAGTACTTTATCAATGAAGATTGGAAATTATTGAGCTTTAGTTTAGCCTATCACCCTCAAATTAATGGGAAAACTTAAGTAGTTAATAGAAGTTTTGGGAATATATTGAGAATCTTGGAACTTATTTGAGCTTTAGTTCAACCTATCACCCTCAAATTGATGGGAAAACTAAAGCAGTTAATAGAAATTTGGGAAATAACTTGAGAAGCTTGGTTGGAGACCATCCTAAGTAGTGGGATCAGGTACTTTCTCAGGCTGAATTTTCCTACAATGATTCTCCAAAAAAAATCACTGGTCATAGTCCTTTTCAAATTATGTGTGGAATGCATCTAAGGGGAGTGCATGAACTCAAAAACTTGGGAAGAGAAAAACAAAGAAGTGCAGTAGGAGAAGAATTTGTTACAACCATGCATGAGATTCATGAACAAGTGAAATAAAGACTGCAAGAAAGTAGTCACAAATACAAGACCATAACATATATCAAGAAGAGAGAATAAATATTTGAATTGGGAGACTTATTATTGGCACATTTGAGGAAGGAAAGATTTCCTAAAAGAGAATACAATAAATTAAAATTAAAGAAAATTGGTCCTTGTAAGATCCTTAGGAACTTTTCAGCAAATTCTTATAGAGTTTCCACCAAGGATTGGAATCTCTCCCATCTTCAATGTTGCAAATATGTATAAGTATCAACTAGAAGAAAAAATACAGATAGCAGATGACATCGAACAACAACAACTTCAGTGGTAGAATCAGTTACCAGTAGCAGAGCCTTTGCAACCAGAAATGATTTTAGATAAGAGATTGATTAAAAAGACTAGGGGGAAGGAATACTACGAGTACTTGGTTAAGTGGAAGGACCATCCAGTAGTTGATGCAAATTGGATAATTGCCACATTACTCTGAGAAAAGTGTCAGAACAGTTGAAGACCTCATGGGAAATAGCCCATGAATTCTTTGTTCCTTTGGAGTATTATACAAGGGCATTCGTAAAAAATAAATTGAGCAAGAGGTCAATTTTTTTTTTACCAGAGAATTCCTCAATGAGTGTATTTGTTAGGATAGATTTTGATATACATGCCATGTAATACATTTTATTAGATAATTGTTGTAATTTATTTCATTCTCCCAAAATTATTCCATTTGTTATTATTTTGATGGATTTGGACTGATAGTGTGATGCATTATTAATTTGATTGAATTAATAAAATAAGGAGCGTGGAGAGAGGGAGTGATTTTCCAATTAACATGTCCTTCTGCAATCATTTTATTTTGTTTGCAACACATAAATGTGCCCATAACATTGCAGTGTATTAAATTCATAAAGAAATTAAGCATTGTTTTATTATTGTGTGAGAGTGGTAGGTTGTAGGAGTGACAAAGGGGCATCGAGAAAATTAAACGAAGACAAAGCCAAATACATAGGTGGGACAGAAATTACTTAGTTTATTTTACGCCAATGGGAGTTATCATTTAATAGCACTAGGAGATTGGAAGGTGAATTTTTGTTAAGGAAAGTTGACACTTAACAACGTCGGACTGAAGGCTCTATGCTAGAGGAGAGAAGAGCACACCAGGAGTAAGTTAGGCTGATAGGGGTTGGTTTGACATGTGATCCATCTAGTCAAGAGGAAGTCGAGATCGTATGGAGTGTAAGTGGGTCCACGCTAATTCATCCCAGAGGCAGAGGCATGAGCATCTTTTTAAAATAAGTGGGAACAATAATTGATAGAACCCGAGCCTAAAAATTAACAGAGAAATCCTAGAGTTTATCTCCTGGGTGCATTCTCTCGCACGCTTTGTAAATAGGGTAGGATTGCATAAACCCAAGACAACGTGTCCAAGATAGAAGAGAGTGGGATCAATAGTTGATGGAGTTAGGGCCGATAATTGATGGAGCCAGGGTCGATAATTGACAAATAAATTCCAGAGTCTATATCCCAGGGTATTTCCCATTTACATGATTATGAATGGGCTAGGATGACATGAGACTGGGATGATGTAGATTTTTTGGATTGTGTGCCAAAAAAAGGAAGAGCGAGGCCCTGGTTGAGAGAGTTGGTCGTGTTGCGAGAAAGTTAAAGGAATCGAGAGCTAAAAGATTAAAACTATGGGAGTTCACAACTTTTATCAAAGCAATCCATGTTTCCTTTGGGATCTTGTTACAACTCGGTTGCATTTGTTCTGGTGTTGTTTTGATCATTAACAAGGGGTATATTTGGGCTTAGCCTGCCACATAATTTAATTGGAAAAAGGAAGGTCTGCATCATCTTCCCCTTCAATTAATATGCTCCATTATTTGTAGATAGTATTGACATTATTGTTGTTTCTTCAAGCCTTTGTTTGATTATGATTAAAAACTGTGATTTTGTCTCCCGCTTGAATATAGAGGCTTCTTGATTTAAGTCTCCAGTCCCCCTCCTCTCTTATGTTTATTTGAAAGAATTTCCATTAGATCTCTTTTTCTTGAACTTGGAGTTATTTTTCCTTTACTTCACTATCTAGTATTGATTGGACTTGTTCCTACTCCCTTTAAAGAGCCTGATTTTCCTAAAGTGGATCTATGTAGCTATTTTTTGCCCAAATATTGAGAGCAAAGTTGGAAAAGATTGAATTTCAATTCCCATACAAATCTTGTTGAGCCATCTATTCTTGTTTGCCAATATTGTTCGACCAATAGTGTTACTTCCTTGTTTTTGGACCAAAGGATGTTATAACAGAAAGGGAGAGGGCCAATATTTTCTCTTTCTTCAATATTTATGCTTACAAGTTTGTGGTCCAATATTGTTGTTGTTAGTATCTTTGAAGACGATGTAACCAATCTAGCTATGAGATACATGTGAAATATGAACCAATCCAGTCATTCTTTGATTTTTCCAGGTTTGATTCATGTATTTCTCTAGGTGAACTTGATATTCCTTGGTTTGTTTTCCATAATACTGTGATCAACCATTATATTTTATAATTTGTCTCTACTTGGGTCAGGGAGGTAGAGACCTCCTCTTTTTTCTTCATTATTCATTAATAGATTGAGGTCACCTGCAAGTATAGCGGAGAAAACACCTTTTGAATCTAGCTTGAGTGCTAAGGAGTTCCAACATTTCTCTTTGTTTTTGTAGTGTGCCAGGGCATAAATGTTATAAACTGAGAAGGTATTCCCATTTTCATTATTCTAGAAATATGTTAAGTCCCTATAATACTAGTGTAGCCCCTTATTGTTATTGTTATTGTAGCCCCATTATTGTTATTATTTTTCCCATGTAATCCCCATATTGTTATTATTGTGCCCCATAGAAGCCCACTATTGTTATTGTTGTGCCCTTACATTATTATTGTTATGTAGCCTCTAATTATATTGTGAACCCTTAGACTCCTATATATAGAAAGGAGTTTTGGTCATCTATATCATCCAATAATTTTTCATTTATGTAAAGTAAAGGAGGTTTCCCCTTCGAAAAGGATAATGTTTAATTCGTTGATCTATCGTTTTGTGAGCTAGTCACATAACATTTGGTATCAAAGCTTTGGATTCTAGGGTTTCACTTCTCCAAATAGGTCATTTTGGAATTTTTGCTTTAATGTTTTTTCTATGAGGCTTCTAAAGTAGAAATTTGGACCACATAGAACCAAAATCTTGGAGAATGTCATGTACAAATTTCAGATATTGGTTCACTATATTTTCGGCGATATGATCCGAGGAAGTTAGGTTTTTTGCAGGATCTAGAATTCAGTCTCAAACAGGCGACCTAAGGAAAATCATCATAACTTTCTCTTTGAGCATCAGATTTGAGCTTCATAAAACTTCACTGAAAGTGCACAGATTCTAGTTTATCATGTATCATTTTCAAAGATTAAGGTTAAAACAATGACACGTGGCATTCTGTACAAGTTCGCTCTACTGAACGAGTCTATAATCAGGTCATCGTGGGAGATTGGGAATAAATATTTATTGAAGACTCCAATATCAGTATGAGTTGTGGGGTTGGAAATAAGACTTAGAAGGCTACCAAAGGACAAGACCATGGATATCTGAAATTACATAGATACAACATATTCAATATTTAGCTCCTACAAAGAAAGAAAAGGTGTGTATTTTTAAAAAAATTTCATAAGTTTTGTTTGAAAAATCTATTTGAAGTGATTCAAGGGGCGCAGTGAAGCATAAATATCATTGTTTGATTCCAAAATTACTTGAATCAAGAAAATGGAAACACCTAGTAAGAAACCAAAAATCTCTACAATGATGCATGAAGAAGAAGAATAAATGCAACATGATATATCAAAATTATGAGACCAAGTGCAACAAATTTCGTTCTCGCAAAGAGAAACCAAAAATGAAATGGAAGCTAAGATGGCTTTTTGAAGAATGGTTTAAAATCAGACATGGAAGGTTTGAAGGATGGATTAAACTCAAACATGGATGCTAAGATGGAAGGTTTGAAGGAAGGTTTGACAAAGTTTCTACAATAAATTCTTCTTAATGGTGAAAAGGTATTTGATGAAACTCATGATGAGAACAAAATGAATGTTCATCATGATTTTAGAGACTCTAACTTTGGATTTAAGACCCACCATATTCCAAAGATAGATATGAGGAATTTTGATGGCAAGGATCTAGTAACATGGTACTACAGCTGGAGCAATATTTTGATCTCCATAATGTGCACCACACACAAAAGGTACAATTCCAACTTTATATTTAGAGCCTAATCAATTTGTATGGTATATATGGATTTTTTCTCGTAAACCACTTATCACTTGGTCAATTTTTATGGAGGAAATGATAGAAAATTACGAGGATACAAATAAAAACACCTTATTTGGCCAATTAATAAATCTCAAAGAAAAGGGTTCAATGGCAGAGCACATTGAGGACTTACAAAAATTTAATATCAGGGTAAATTATATTCCAAAGGAGCATAGGATTGATGTCTTCATATGGACTCTAAAGGATAACATCCAACATGAGGTTCTCCTTTGGGAACTTGATTCATTGAAGAAGGTGATGAGCACTAGTATTGCAGTAAGAATGTTGCAACTCCTAGGCCTACCAACTTTACTTCATCAACCCGGGGTCCATACAAACTTGGACGTGACAATGTTGTATACACAATAGATGCAATGGTATACTCTTGTCACTTTTCAATTAGGGTGATAGACCATTAGGGTTTTTCAAACTAGTGTTCTATTGACTAGAAGGAGTTTGACTACCAAATGGAAAAGGGAAAATTATCCTTAATGAAAGAAAAGGAATGATACCTAATCTAGGGAATGAAAGACTGAATTGGAAGATGCTATAAAAGTGACATGAAATCATCTAGCTACACATTTACAATTTTTTCTTGCAAAAATAATCCTAGCTTAAACTTGTTTATAACATGTAATGATCTAGACTAACTAAACATGGAATCTGATCTAAGAAGTAGTATGACTGTTGCATGCAGGTGCTAATTTAGAAATTACAGAAAAAGCCTTTTTTGATGTTTAGTTTTATGAATGCAAATGCTAGTTTTCACTTGTTCTTTGGCAAGAAAGATTGGTATGGAGGGAAAGGTATGGAATAGTCTCAAGGGTATGGAAGCCAAGTGGAGGCCTAATCTAAGTTCAAATGACATTTTTTGCTAAATTCGGGCTTAAAATAGGTTGCTATAGGGTTTCTTGTAGTACTACATGATGTCCTAGTTTTGCTAAAGGATTCCATGTTTTACTACAGGAAACATGTCGAAAGCTTAGAAGATGGTAGGAAAGGTAGAATGAAGTGTGGGAAAGGTGTCTGATGGGGAAATAAGACATAGAGGAGGTGCACACTATCCAAGGATTAGTCAGATGCTTCAAAATGGTTGGATTTTATCAATGGAAATGACAACTTTGCTTACAAAACAAGAATTAGGATTTATAGTTTGGTGGACCTTGGTAGCATGGGTGGATAAGACTTGGATGAGGCGAATGAGATGAGGTCTCCCTACAAATTTGAAGCTCTTACAACAACATAAACTATTTGCTTCATTTATTCACAAATTCATCTATATATGCAAAAGCTGAGTTGAATGTGAGGAAAACAAAGTTATGGTTAGATAATAGCTAAGTTCAAGAATGGAAGTGATTTTAAACCATAGAAAACTTAAGAGATCAAAATGACAATTGAAAATACTTCTAAGAAACTCAAGGACAATGATCTATTCAATAAGAAACCCTAGATTATATAGTAATCAAACAAGAAATATGTTTTTGGGCTATTTGAATGGAACCCTCAAGTCATGATCCTATAACGAAGATGAGGTGAAAGCCACTATCACAAGACTTTCTGAAGTGTTTACTGTCACTATGATACCATTGATCTAACTATCCATAAATGGAAACAAACTAATTAATCACCCAAATACTTGCAGATTAACAAAACCAAAATCACTTCAGGAGATAACTATGAATGTAATCTAAGCATAAATGTACAAAAAGGGGAACCTATGCTACTAGGGTTGGTCCCTAACCCAAGAGCTTCGGCCCTTTGAGTCAAATCAGTGCTGGATCAAAGGAATGCTTCTCATTTTCGTTAAAATATAAAAAATACACAAGAGTCATCAATCACAATGTCTTAGCTCGAAAGTGCCTCTTAGCTACAACAAAAAAATTTGAATTAATGAGGATCTAGGCCTTCTAGTTTATACAATTGAAGCTACCAACAAATTCCTTAAATTTAGGGAGTATTGGCTCCCAACTCGAGATCAACTGGTCTTCAACTATCACTGGCTTAGCTTCTAATGACCTTAATGGCTTGATTGCTTGTTACTCCGATCTAATGAGATCTGGTGGAGGAATATTCGAGTGAATGAGGAGTTAAGGAGGGAGATCCAATCTCCTAAAATCCCTCTTTCTTGTCTACTTTGAGTTCTTGCACTTTAATTAGCCAAATTTTTCTCCAAAACCTACAATTAATGCACATTAGACCACAAGACATGACATCTCATCTTTACCCTTCTCACTATGCAAAATATAACAAAACATATAAAGAAATGTGAGAAAAGTTGATTTTAATAAGCTAGAGAGTGGCATTAAGGTCCATATAATTTACCCAATGATGAACCTCATCATCACCCCCTTACTGAAAGTGTTGCTCATCCTCTGAGCAACTCAATTTATGTCCATGTATTTCATTGCTTTGGTGGCCTCCCTGACATTCCAGTGTTTTGTTGTTGTATCCTCCTCTTATGGATAAAATCCTACATGCTTCTCTATTTCCTTCCACTGCTTTCTTTCTTCTTCTTCCTTTCTTAATTCTAACATACCTAAGAGTAATGGTGGACTGAGTTTCAAGCCAATCCAGTTTATTTTGAGTCTTTGTAGTTCCTTCTTATATAGTGGGGTTGTTAGGCCCCTATACTGCTAGTGTAACCCCTTATTGTTATTAGTACAACCCACTTATTATATTGATGTACCCATGTAATGCCCATATTGTTAGTATTGTGCCCCATAGAAGCCCACTATTGTTATTATTGTGCCCTTACATTATTATTGTTATGTAGCCTCTAATTATATTGTGAACCCTTAGACTCCTATATATA
>APFE031270450.1:0-18087 GCA_000404065.3 Pinus taeda | reverse complement strand
GTATCATCCAAGAATTGTTCATTTATGTAATGTAAAGGAGGTTTCCCCCTCGAAGAGGCTGAATTCTAAGGTGTTGATCTATCTTTTCTATCTTTCTTGAAGCTGGTTTCATAACAGGGGTCCTCTCTAGTGCATCCCTCATTATTTCAAGGTAATGATACTCCCTAATCTTTAGGGTGTAGGGTAAGGTTCTCCATCTCCTTCGGAATGCTTGCTGGCTTTCATCCCCTAGAAATCTCAAAGTGTCCTCAGAATCAATGACTTCTTGCTCTTGTGTAGCTAGGTATCTTGGTGCAAGCTGGGGATCATTGGTGATGAGGCTGTGGGTGCTAATGAAAACCATAGAATTGCTTTGTTCTGCTCTGATGTAAAGGGGCTCTCTTTCTTCTCTTTCCAATACTCTTTTTACTTCCTTGGCCTTGGCCTCCTCATGACTCATCCATGATGCCAAGGCCATTAATTGTAAGTCCCCCATCTTTGGATTGGGTTCCCACACATTAAAGTCTGTTAAGGCCAAGTTATGTAACTAGAATTCATATATCTTGGCCATATCCTCGAGGGTGTTTTGGTCATAAAGCTCAATGAATTTCCTATAGTCTTGGAAAGGCATATTCCTTCATTGTGCTAAGGTTTTTATCTAAAATTGCAGCCATTGTTCTTTGAGGTACAAGGCATATGATTTTGTTTGCATCCTGCACTAGAGTGGCTCAAAAGAGAGACTTGCCATAGTTTCCAATTGGCTCTCATTTTCCTGTATTTTCCTCCTCAGCCATGTGTTCTCATCCTCTAGTTGAGATTTCATCCCTCTTTCCCTGTCCCTTATCTCACTCAACTCTCTGCCCATCTCTAGCAACTTCTCTTCCATATGGCCCACATCCTCTACACGTTTTGATTTAGCAATTTTCATCCAGTGATGTTTCCTTTCTCTCTCATTTTCAAGGTCAAAGAATAGAGGGATGGCAAATTTTTGTGGTATTAATCTGCCTCCCTCAATTAATATATAATAGGAGATGAGATTTGGTTGTGGGCTAGGTTCCTGCAGCTCTTGGGAGTCTCCCTTTGCTGTCTTTGGAGTACCTGTCTCCACATATACTTGTGTTGTTGCTTCCTTTCCTTCCCTTTGTCCCTGTTGTCATTCCTACTCCTTTTTATGTGTTTCCTGTAGTTTTGATAGAGTTTACTGTAGGACTGTATGTGTTTCTTATTGGAGGATTTTCCCTTTTTTAAAGGGGGTCAAATGTTTAATTTGCTTTGCTGAGGTTGACCTTGTGACAGGTCTCCTAACATAGGTGATTGGTGACCTTGGGGAAGCCTGTTTTGATGTGCCCTCTTCACCTCTTGTTCCTATGGAGACTAGCTTTTCTTGTTCTCTTGGTGAGTCTTCAATGATTATAGGAGTCTTCGTAGGTGTTTGAGGTCTCCCTTGTTTTATCCTGGTGCTCCTCCTTGTTTTGAAGTATAGGGGAGTCTGCCTTTGCCTCTTTCCTGTTTATTTTATGGGTGTACTTAGAGCATTCAAGGCAGCATCTACTTGCTTCTTTGTGGGCTCATGAGACACTCTTGGGGATTCCTCTCCTTCATTGCTATGTATTTCATGATTTTATTCATCCTTTTGTGCTTCTTCCCTACTTTCCTTTTCTTCCTTTATTTCATTTATCTTTGCCTCTTCTTCTTCCTCTGGTTCTTCTTCTTCTTCTCCATGCTCCTCTTCTTTAGGCTCTTTGTTGGCTTAGTGGGTCCTAACCCAGTTTCAGAGTTAGTTGCGCCAAAAAAAACCCACACTACTGGTCCTTTCGGCATCAATCCACTTAGCGCGGATTGAAGTCTCACCTAGAGCAATATGGGGGCATGCTAAAACCGAGTTTCCACATCCATAGATTAGTGTGATGTCTTTTTATGCCCTATATTTTCCTCCACGCAAATCTATAAGCCCATAGGGCTTGGGACTATAACTTCCTTCGAATGCTCCATAGACCTCTGTGAATAGATGAATTATCTACTTATGCGCATTGTAAGTTATCTTAAAATCAGGGTCTACTCAAATATACTTAAGTGATTGATAAACATAGTAGAATATATTATGATATTTATGTAAATACTTAACATGTATTTCATTTAGTTAATAAGAATTATCCAGTAGATTCACGCATCAACACATCATTATTTCATAAATACATTATTTCATCACAACATACATCACAAACATAAACACTAGAGGTAAACAGATAAAACACATGAGTTTCTTCAACAGTCTTCTTTATTGATCTCCAGTATCAGGTTACAAACTTAAAACTTCCCTGCGCACTCAGTTTCAGGGGTTTTTCACACTCATCTATGGACACTACTCTAGGCCTTTGTGCACCTAGCTACAGAGCCTTTTCCTCCTCTAAGACTTACTTCTCTTCGATATCTCTCTAAGACTCCATTTGTTTGTACCCATAGACATAGACATCGATCTACCTTAGACTCTCTAAGACACACCTATTTATGCAATCCCATGGTCCGCGAACCATGGGTAAATCTCCAAACTGACTCAACCTTACATAAATGAGGGTAAAATCCCTTTTTGACTCCTAACTACCTGCGCACTCTGCATCCACAATTCATGGAGACTTTACATATTTTCATGAAAATTTACAACAAAACTTGGGTTTTTAACCCCAAAACTGACCCAGGGGACCCCATCCCAACAGGCACCCAACACAAAGGTCGTGACTCGCCCTTGAGTCACTTGGCTGGTGTGGTGATCTTGCTACAAAGATCCCCTAGCTCTACGTACACAACTGCGACCTCGACAATACTCTGTGTAGCTACTTGCTTGACTTTATCGGTGAGTTGCTTCATAGATGGTCCTTCCGTGACCATCTTCATCATTTGCTAAGTCATTTGCAAGCCCGTCAGCTTCTCTTGAATGTTGTTGGTAACCTGGTAAACCTCATCTAACCAGGTCTCAACCTTGCCTTTAGCATGACCTCCTTTCTCTAAGCTGCTTCAACTTGCACGTGGAGCTGTTGCCCTCCTGCAGCATGGCGAGGTGTTGCACTGGAGAAATTGAGCGCATCATTGCCCTAACCTAATAATACTATCATTATAGCTTGTGAACCTCTGTATTGAGCATCTACAGGTTTGGCTCTTCTTGCAGAGTCATGACCAATTCCATTTCTTGGTTGAATAAGGTCGAACAGTCAGCAACTATGACATCCAACGTGGTCATTCCTTCTGCAATCGCGACTCCACGTTGTTCCCTAACTTCGGGCAGAGTCAAAGGCTGTGATTTGAGCTGCAGCTCTATGATCTTCATGTTTAGCTCAAATTGAACTCTCGCAACTTCAACCTTTGCCTCGCGGACACCTGCAGCTCATTTTCGGATCATGGCCTCTAGTTGCGTATCCTCAGGTATGTGCAACTCTAGCACTGTTTTCACGTCTCTACAACCGCGGCTGCCAGCATGGAGCTTTGTGCCTAGATAGTATCTCTTTCCTTCAGGGCCTATGTCTTTTAGATGAACATTTGTTCATTGTTCACCTGGTACTTTTAGAATGAGAGCGCATTGCTCCTAAGCTCTCAATTCCACTATCACTCCTGTCTGCAGCACATGAAGGAATTCATTAGGGAGCGCTGCAATATTTAGGCCGATGTTCTTAAGGGTACTTATGATGACCTTGTCATTGGTCGATTCTGTGCTCAAGGAACCCTCTCATAAAGAAACTATTCGAAGGTCCACTGTCCTTACCAGTTCTGCAGCCTGACTTGTCCCTGGTGTCGGGCTCATTTGTGCAGCACTCGCTTGACTTGCGCCCACTTGTATCCTACTAGTTTGGATCTATAGTTCGTGTAGATCCTTTTGGACATTCCCCAACAACTGCATGTATTGTTGCTCGAATTGTTGCAATAGTTTGGGTGTAGCATCCCGCACTTTGTCACCGATATCGTCGAGATCGCCTTCTGTTAGGGTGATGGGATCTACCTGCGCTTTAGCCAATTTATGTTTTTTGTAGGAACCCTCCTACTGCTACTGTCTATGCTTCCTCAGCTAGAATGGGGTGCTCTACCCCTCATCTCCGCCTCCACCCTTTTCAGATTTCACTTCCTCTTGATCTTCGGGTGATGGAGATTTTTCGCTGTGCTTGAAGTTGTGTTGTTCTTGTTCAGCCTGTTCCTTTGCAGCGCGCTCTTTTTCCATTCGATCTTTCTCTTCAGCTTCCTTCTTATACTGCATGGCCAACTTTTGCATCGCCTATTTTGTTGGATATTTCTATTTCTTCTCAGCTGAACTCCTCGCGCCTTTTCTGGTACTTGCATCTAAGTCAGATGGGGTGTGCCAATCTGTCGGCCAATGCTTGATCACTTCCTGTATGGCATCATTGGTGACCAAATACGGAAAATCAAACCACTTCTCCTGCGGATCCTTCCGCGCCTGAATGTAGACGCAATGGAAATATTCCTTAAATGCAGCATACGCAGACAACTTCTCATACAAGGTTGGGGATAACCTTGGGTGCTAGTTGATGGCCATGTGGAAGCTCGCTTCCATCAACACCCAGAAAATATTTGTTTCTGTGACCTGCACGGGGTCCTTCATTTCCTAGAGGGAGGCAAACTATTCATCCTCTGAAAATCCTTTCTTAAACAGAGGAAAATGACTGTCCTTCGACAATAGGGGTGTATGAATAAGGAACTTATCTGAGTCGAGGTCCTTGGGGATCTTCGCCTTCCCTTTTCACAGAGGGATATACTCAGGCAACTTAGGGAGGGGCTTCACTCCCTCAACGTCTATATCATCAGTGCCATGTTCAGCTTCCAAATCCACCACCTTCTCGAGCTGCTTGTCCTTCTTCTGCGTCTGAGTAGTAGCACGTTTATTAGGTGACTCACACACTTGTACTAACCTCTTCTGCTTTTCTTTCTTCGTCTTCTGGGTTTCTCGCACACATGTAGGCTTTGGCCTCAGTGACCTCGGTGTCGTAGGCACAGGATACGGAGCTTCCATGCTCACCACCTATGGAGCAGCTACTTCAGATGCAATGTCTCCCCAGTGCTCTTAGTCTCAGCAGGGCTCCGATCCAACATGGTTTCCAAGATAAATTTATGATTTAACTCAGGCAAATTTGCAAATGCAGGGCTCGTCCAAATTCTCAAAGAATGAGTGACTCATAAGAAATAAACAACTCGGCTAAAATCTCTAAGTGTGCAAAGTGTTATTTGTTGAATCGACACACGTAATTTATAGGGGTTTTTGAATTCAAATCCGACTGTTCGCCCCAAAATTTGATCATTAATGATAGTTTGGTAGCAGAGCTTCAAATGTTTTTAGCCTTAAATGTCGCCCGCCTGCTCCTCTTAACTATCTCCTGGCCGTCAAATGATGAATAGTGACTCTAACGATCACTCTCTCACTGTGGTGTGCAGTATCTAATTTCATAACGCAGCTCCCTTCGCATAGCTTCTAATACTGTAATGTAACCCTTTTGCACACAGTCTTCTTATGGTGTAGTCCTTCAATTCGGGCAGTGTAGTTTATAGTCTCGTGCTCCCTTGCAACTACCTGGAGTGCTAATATTGTACTATCTTCATATAGTCATTGAGTCAGATCTCTTGTATATGGCTTCAATCGGCTTCCATTTATCCTTCCCGGAAAAGGGTTTCCATTCAACTTTGTGAACTGAATCACGCCTCCATCTGTGATTTCTTTGATGACATATGGCCCCAACCATTGCATCTGAAACTTTCGTGGAAACTTAGCGAACTTACTATCATATAATAAAACCAAATTATTTACCTTGAACATGCGTAGCTTGATGTGTCGATCATGCCATGCTTTTTCATGCTCCTTCTGCACTTGCTGATAGAATCCAACTAAGAATCTGTCTTCTTCGAGCTTCATCAACTGTGCGAACCAGTCTTCCAAGGCTCTGTGGTCCCCCATTCCTGTGAAAGCTGCTATGCATAGACTAGGCATGATATATTCCATAGGCATCATAGCTTCTATGCCATAGACCAGTCTAAAAGGTGTTTGACTTGTTAGCTTTTCGCAAGTAGTCCTGTACGCCCATAACACTGAAGGTACGCACACGTCCCAATCATTTCACTGAGGATTACAAATCTTTGGCAGTTCGTTCTCCAAGATTTTATTGAAGGCCTCAACTGTCCCATTAGCTTGAGGATGATACAATGTGCTATTTTGATGATAAACCTGGAATTCCTCAGTCAGCGAACTGATCATTTCATTGATGAAGTGTGTACCCAATCACTTGTCAACACTTTTGGGCAGCCAAACCTGGTTAACATGTACTCAAACAAGAATTTAGTTGTTGTGGCTCCTGTACAATCCTTCACAGCTTGTGCCTATGCCCATATGGTTAGATACTCCATCATGGTGATGATATAGTGCATGCCTATCTTCTTTCCTGGAGGTTGGATTGGCCCCACAAAGTCAATTGCCCATTTTCAAATGGCTGCAATGATACCTGAGGATTTATGGGGGAATTGTCCCTTCGAGATGGTCTACCCATTCTTTGACATGCATCACATGCTTTACAATACAATTTGGTATCCTTATGCAATGTAGGCCACCACAACCCTGCGCGTACCTTTCCTGCATAATTTCCTCCTACAACCCCGCCATGAGCTTCCGCTAGGATGCTACTTCATTCAAAATCAGGCACATATCTTTGCAATATCTCATTAGCACCCATCTTATACAAATGGTTGGTGATCATCGAAAAATCGGCCACGTGCGCCATTAATTCATTCTTTTACTAACTAGTATATCCTTCTAAAGATGCTCTGGTAGTCAAGAAGTGGATAATATCCACAAAATGATTATTCGTTACATGCACTGCAAAGAGTTGCACATCGGGCAATCCCTCCTCCAAATTAGTAGGCTCCTCCCCCTTTTCAATTTGTGATAGATGGTCAGGTCCTGCATTCAACCTTCCCAGCTTAACAATTACTTCAAAGTCATATTCTTGAAATAGCAACAGCCATCGGCAGATTCCCCCCCCCCCCCCACACACACAACATAGGCTTATTGACCAGGTATTTCAAGGTGGAATGGTCGGTGTACATTTTGAAATGTCTGCCCAGTTGATAATGCCTGAAATTTTGAAGCGTGTACACCATATCCAATCCCTCGCACTCTGTCATTGAGTAATTCTTCTTGGCCTTGGATAATTTCCTGCTTGAAAATGCTATAGGGTGGTCCATCTCTCCTTCACTAGCCTGTGTTAGCACTGCTCCCAACGCAATACATGAGGCATCAACATGCACGTGGAATTCCTTCTTCTAATCCGGGAAGACCAAAATCGATGCGATAACCATATTTTCTTTCAATACATCCAAAATGTGCTGACATTCTTCATCCCAACAGAATGTAGCATCCTTATTCAATAGCTTCTCCATAGTCTCAGTAATCTAAGCATAAGCCTTGATGAACTTCCGATAATATCTAGTATGGCCTAACATTGCACGCAACTATTTGAGACTCCTCGGGGCCTCCAAATTTACTATCACCGTGATATTGGCAGGGTCCACCATCAGCCCTTGATTGCATACCACATGGCCCAGTAAAATTCTGAAAGGGACACAGAAGAAACACTTCTTCAAGTTCAGCGCGATCTGGTATCTTTAACAAATATCCAAAATTAAGCGTAGACTAGCTACATGGTGCTTTCCTAACCCAAACACTGTCCAGTCATCAAAATACACCTTCGTGAACTTGTGAATAAATTCCTTGAACGTTGCGATTACTACGTGAGAGAATATCTTTGATGCATTCTTGAGTCCAAATGGCATCACCTTATACTGGAAACAACCCCATTCTATCGTGAAGGTTGTTTTTCTCCTGTCTTCTAGCGTGATCTTAATCTGATGGTACCTAAAGAATCCATTAGTGAATGAGTAGGCTTCCTACCCTCCAACATTGTCCAACCCCTCATCTGTAAACGGTGTCAAAAAAGGATAATGGACACATGCATAGTTAAGCTTTCTTAGATCTACATAAATCCTTATTTCTCCCTTTTGTTTCTTTTCGTGAACCACCATCGAGCTTACCCATTCAGACTCTTCAACTGGTTCGATGATGTCTACTTCTAGCATATTATCCAACTCTAAATGAACCTTTTCCTTGTATTTGGGATTAAGGTGGTCCAATCTTTGCTTGATAGGCTTCACATCTGGCTTCAAAGTATTTTTCATCACCCCGAGGTTGCCCATGATGCCTTTTAGGTCCTAAAATTTCATAGGAAAAAGAAGATGGTACTCACGAAGTAACTCAACAATGTTTTCCACTGTGGCATTATCCTAATAATCTCTGATCTTTGAAAATTTTGGCTTTGCTTCAGTACCAATGTTCACTTGCTTGGTTTTTAGCGGTGCGGTGATGTCTGGATTTTCTATCTACAGATCCTCGACCTTTTGGTGGCCCTCGGCCTTTGGGATATTAATATTTCTTGGATCTTCATCCTACCCCTTAGCAGTCACATTATAGCATTCCAGAACATGGCACAACTGGGTGCTCCAATCTGGTTGAACTAACTCCAAAGGATCCTGCGGAATTTTGAAGATCGTCACCTTAACCTCTTGCAGAGCTTCATTAATTCTTTCGAACCCATCTTCAAAACTGAAGGTCATTAAGAAACCTTCCCTTAATATATCCCACTCCGTGGTGCCATTGCGGAGCTTGGTTTCCAGGTACCAATTCATAGGTATTATATTCAAAGTATGATAGAATAAGTGCACCCACTCTGGCTACGGTTATGTTTTGTAGATTTTAGTCCATTTCACCAAATGATCGCGTTTTCTCCCATCATATTTTTCAGTTAATCACACTTTAGGATGACCAAATCGAAACCTCATCATTCTCTTATAATCACACCATTTATCAAACTTGTCCTTGTGTGTACCCCACCACCGTGCGGGCATAGTGAGTAGCACCAAATCCAGAGCTTGGAAGCGACGATCCTTAGGGACTTCTCTTTCAAAGGAATCGAAAAATTTGTCTACATCAGTTAAACCATCATAATAGGGTAAATTTCTTACCTCTGACAACACACAACGCAACAATTTAGTCATCATGTTGCAACACAGTGTAGATACTTCATGCAACCTATTCTGCTAGTGCTCCAACTCCTCATCTGAATTCGAGGTATAGGAGATTTTGCGCTCCCATACAATCCATCCATCAGCTGTTGGATTAGTATAGTCTTGGTCTTGATGTTATTTCGTAAATCTGATCCAGGTCATCATCACTTTCTTCATAGTCACAGACTGATTTAGTATAACGCGACCCTTTTGCAGGGTCCAATGGCACTACAACATGCAGAAACTTTCTTTCAAACAACATTGTCTACTTCTTCAAGTTGATGACTCCATTCATATCAATGGCCCAATCAATTCCAAGGAGCACGGGATATGGATTACTGTCATCAACGATCTTTATTACTTCAAAATCAGCCAACGCACTCACACCTTCTATATCTATGGTGACTCCATGTGGTTGTCCCATAGGAATAATCTTCTGTTGGTTCACCATTCTCAGTTGAATTGAAGACAACTGTAGCGCAAGTCTCCCCATTCTCTCCCATGTTTTTTTAGGAAAAATGTTTGCGTCAGATCCCAAATCCAAAATAACCTGATCCATCTCATCATCTCCTATTTGCGCAGTGAGCCTCATTTCACGCCTTGTTCTTGTCTTATGTTTACCAATTTTTCTGACTATGCGGTGTCCACCAGGAGTATTTTCCTTACCAGTACACTTGTTTATCAACTCCTGTAGCCCCTTCACAACCTTGTTATCATGTAGAAGTTTCATGCAGGTTTCCAGGAACGTGGATAGTAGAGAGGGATCAATATATGTGGGTGCGCTGGTTTCTAGTAGTTTGTCTTGACCTCCTGAGGTAGATGCCTCAACGAAGCATTTCTTCACTTCCATAAACATCTCCTTTGCATGTTCTAGATTGAAGCTGACTCATTTTCTAGGGCCTTGCAGACCCATCCATTCTCTTCAGGTTGTTTTCCCTTGTTGTCCCCAATCGTTACTCTACTTCTCAGCACTATATTCACAATTGGATCTTCCTCACAAGGCTCAACCCTCATCATCTGTAAGTTCTGTGTCGGGTGTTGAGGTTGCGCCTTCTTCTCCTGCATCTTGGCTATCAGCACAGGGCATTCTTCTATCGTATGGTTAAATTGAGTGTAGTATTGGCATGATGGCATGTCTGATTCTAACACTCCCGTGCGTAGTGCCAGACGTCCCATAGTTATAGCAAATAACTTGTCCATAGCCTCTACCAACTCCTCCTCCTCCTTGGGCTCATTTGCGCCCCTGAAATCCTCCGCGCACTCCCCCAACGCCTTGATCCGGAGGCCTAGTTTCTACTTGCATTCAATAGGTAGGCATTCTTTCCATCATCGATTCGTAGCTATGATAGTGGTGCTCATCATGGTCCACCGATTTGCAGAAATCTCAGAACAATTGTTGTGGTGTTTGAATGAACTTTTGTAGCAAAAGACAATTATATGTTACATGTTTTCCAACCAACTGACAAATAGCGCACCATAGTGTGGGCCCCGTACTTGGTCCTGCTAGAGCTTCCTGCCTTAGGGGCATTGGTCCCCCCTTGTGATATAATTCACGAAGACAAGGTAGTGATATTTATCATGCCCCTAGCTCTTACACTTGAGGCACCAGACTTCCTCACATTCCTCTGGCCTAACCTCCTTTTCTTTTTTCAAGCTTTGCAATTCCAAGCAGAGGTTCTGCAACTACGAGTTAATTTGTTGAACTCCCAAAGACACATCCTGAATACGTGTTTCATGAAATCTCATCGCAATCTCCAGTGCTTTCACCTGAGTCCCTATCTTCTGTTGCGATAAAGAAATCATCAGGTGGGGCAAGAGCAAGGCTATAAAACAGTTGCAGTGATAACTATTTGTGAGTTGGATGTTAGCTTCGGAGATCACACACTTCAATCTTTGACCTAACTCCCAAGGCATTTCACCAGACCTCATCCTGATTTTCTTTAACCCAATTATTGATTATCAGTTAGACTTAGGTTTACTGAATTCTTTGTTCAAAGTGGCCTTCATGTCTACTAACAATGCCAAAGGGTTAACAGTGAAATACTTAATGTACCAGGTCAGCACACAATCCTGTAGAGTGGTAACCAACTACACTTTCTTTATACTGTCATCAGTGATCTGCTGCGCAGCCCATACAACAATCGCAACGAACCAGAACTGATTTCTATCTTCACTCCCTATACCTTTGAAAATTGACATCTTTACTGAGTTCGACATGTTGAATAGTGATCAATGGTGGTGGTGATGTGGGTGAAGGTGTAAGATGTGGAGGTGAAGGTGGCAGTGGAGTGGATGAATGATGTATCCATGGAAAACCTTGTCTTATCAGTTGGACTGCACTCTACAGTGAGGCTTATACCGCTCCTTCGTTGTCACTCGAAGGAGGTCCAATTAGCGGGCTATATTCAGGACTTGTTTTCCCTTGATCCCTGAAGAGTTTTCCACTTTGCGTAGCTCTGAACATCAAGGAAATCACATAACCCATTTTTCACAAAACAACATCTTAATCCAGGTATTAAAATATTTTATGTACTTACCTCGTGGTCCTTTGAAGAAGCGCCACTCTGCTTCACTGTAACTGACTGAGGTATCAACTGTGAATTATGTAACAAATCCTCCTCTAACTTGATCAGACCAATGATCAACAACGCGCACGATCTTATCTTCAGAAGCTTCCAACATCTACACTAGCTATAGAGTCCACACAATTGGTTCATCAAGCCTCCACCTTCCTTGGCTGCCTTCCAACTTAGCTATCCACTCATATATCTCGATTGGGAAGGTGCAGAAGAAAATTTCATGTATTTCCATGTACAAATATCTATCCAACCACTGCTCTTTTGATAGGCACATATTTTTGTTCTCTTGCATCGCAAATTCGTGGATCTTCCTATCCAACCACTTCTCAATTTCCTTCTTGGTCTGAGTCCAGTGATGTGACATCACACATCTCTTTATGCAAATCTCGGTCTCGACAACGAAACCATTTGTTGGCTCAGTGGGTCTTGACCCAGGTTCAGAGTTGGTTGTGTGAAAAAAAACCCTACACTACTAGCCCTT
Organism: Pinus taeda; assembly: GCA_000404065.3. Taxonomy (NCBI): domain Eukaryota; kingdom Viridiplantae; phylum Streptophyta; class Pinopsida; order Pinales; family Pinaceae; genus Pinus; species Pinus taeda. The sequence continues at coordinate 5,946 of APFE031270450.1, read as the reverse complement.
TTGGCATCAATCCACTTAGCGTGGACTGAATTCTCACCTAAAGCAGTATGGGGGGATGCTGGGACCAAGTTTCTGCATCTAGAGATCAGTTTGATGTCTTTTTATGCCCTATATCTGCCTCCGTGCAGATCTATAAGTCCTTAGGGCTTGGGACTATAACTTCCTTCGAATGCTCCATAGACCTCCATGAAGGTCTACGATCGGCTTTTGAAGACCCTGAATAGATGAATTATCTACTTATGTGCACCATAAGTTATCTTTAAATCTGGATTTACTCATATCTACTTAAGTGCTTGATAAACGTAGTAGAAGATATTATGATCTTTGCAATAAATACTTAACATGTATTGCGTTAAGTTAATAAGACTTATCCAATAGATTCACGCATCAATACATCATTATTTCATAAATAGATTATTTCATCATAGCATATATCGCAAACATAAACAAAAGAGATAAACAGATAAAACACATGAATTTCTTCAATAGCTTTCTTTATTGATCTCCAGTATTAGGTTACAGACTCAAAACTTCCTAGCGCACTCAGTGGTAGGGGTCCGCACACTCAGCTGCAGACACTACTCTAGGCCTTTGTGAACTCAACTGCATAGCCTTTCCCTCCTCTAAGACTTACTTCTTTGCACTATCTCTATAAGACTCCATCCGTTCGTACCCATAGACATAGACATTGATATTCCTTAGACTCTCTAAGACACACCTATTTATACAATCTCATGGTTTGTAGACCATGGGTAGATCTCCAAACCGACTCAACTTACATAAATGAGGGCAAAAACCCTTTTTGACTCCTAACTACCTACACACTCCACATCCACAATTCGTGGATACTTTACATGTTTTCATCAAAATTTATAGCAAAACTTAGGTTTTTAACCCCAAAACTGACCCAGGCGACCCCATCCCAAAGCTCTTCTTCCTCTTCTTCTTCTAGTTCTTCTTACTCTTCTTCTTATTGTTCTTCTTCCTCTTCCTCACCACTAGAAGTTGGGTCTTTTTCATACTCAATGGCTTGAATTACATATTCTCTGTTCATGTCTGCAAATGTTGAACACATAAAAGGGATTGTTAATTGGCTTAGGGAATCTTCTAGTATGAGATTGATCAGTCCATGATGTGCCAGTTGTTTATTCTTCCCTTCTTGTACCTTTATTCTCATGTATATCATTGATTGCAACAAAAATTAGGGCACACTAAGTCTTCTATGAGGAGGTAACCGTTCTCCAAATCTCAGCTCATGGAGGAGTCTAAACTGGTAACCATAGACTATACTGAGCCTTTCCTCACAAGACATATACTTAAGAATCTGATAGCTTACTTCATCCCAAGGATATGGAATGATCTCCCTTATTATCCAATTTTTTTCATCAATTGGTTCCAGTTCTTCTTGGCAAGAGTGTTTCTAGCTTTATCCTATTTTCTCCATTGTAAACCTAGAGGAAGTGTAGTGATTCTGCTAATGCTTTCAGGGGTAATTGCTACCAATGATCCTCTCACTATAGCAGTGGCACTGAATATAGCTTAAGTTATGAGTGACATTATAAATTCCCTAGCTACATCATCATCATATCCTATAAGTAGCTCAAAGAGTCCCAACCATTGATGCCTTGTAAATATATCTACCATAGGAGGATGTTGATGTATTCTAGTTGTTCTACTGGGCTCCCTTCTATTGAAACCGCATGTCATCTTCTCTCTTTGTCAATATGATTGTATGAAGTTTGGTGGCTATAGCTTAAGATATTTCCTAGGTGACTAAGCGTTTAGAGTTTAGGAGGGTGATGACTACAACTCTCCCTTTACTCTACTCAATCCTCCACAAAATTTTGTCTATCTCTATGCACATTGTAATTACTAAAATAAATGACAATTTCTTTTATTTTTCTCTTTAAAAATGAAAGCATAGAGGATATGGGCACTTAACTTTCATTGCAATGCTTTGGTTGAGGATAATTATTGAATAGCTAGGCCCTAGGCACCCCCTCATAGATCTTTTCCAACTCTCACTGTTTCCTATATTTTTCCTATGTTTCTTCTAGGTGCTCATTATAGGATGGTCGAGACTAGCTTTCCTCATTTTTTCTTGTATTTTTCCTGCGTTTCTTGTAGGTTCTCACTGTAGGATGGTCGAGACTAGCTTTCTCCTTCGATGGCTCCTCTAGGTGGTCCTAGCCCTCAAAATCTCGAAATGAATGATGTCTTACATGAAAGTTAGGGAATATTTCTATTTATGGTCGATTTCGTTGAGTGATGTGTTGGCTGGCTGAGTACGTAATTTTTCCTTTTGGATTGTTGGCCCATTGTTAGTTATCATGCAAACCTTTATCGTAATCATCACCCACTCTTGTACAATGTAACTCAACCACCTTTCTGATTTATTTTCTTTGATGTGACCTTGCCACGTGTTCAGTTGACTAGCACTTTAACTTTTTGTCATCGGGCTGAGGGTGGCCAAGTTAACTGGTCACATTCAGCTTATAAAACCAACTTTTTGATATTACTATAGCTTTAATCATATTCATACTTAGGAGAAAGTGTGGATGAGGTGACATACCTATGGCTTCCTTTTCTCTTTTGATGCATGCTGGAGGGTGGCTCTATTGTGTTGCTTATGGTTCAGGTACATCTTCTCTTCTGCTCTCGTTTTGTTGGTTTTATTTTGCTGATAGGTTATCTTCTTATTTTGATGTGCAGGTGTTGGCCTCTTCTATTGCTACTGAGATTTGGAGAGGTGCTATAGTGCCTGCAGGTGTGCTACTACTCTTCCAATGCAAGGGTGTTGAAGGATGAGCCTAGAGACTATTGTTGTTTCAATATAGGTTGCTATAGGGTTTCTTGTAGTACTACAAGAAATCCTGCAACTGCCTCTTTTTAAATTTCTTTAGTCTTTCTTTTGCTTGGAGGATGAATAGATGTTGAAGTAGGAGTGGAAGGTGTGGCAATGGAGTGGTAGGTGAGGTAGTGTTAGGTCCCTATAATACTAATGATTCCCCCATTACTATTGTCGTTGTATACCTTATTGTTATTGTTGTGCCCCTATTGTTGCCATATTGTTATTATTGTGCCACATAGAATCCCTCTATTGTTATTTTTGTGCCTTTATATTATTATTGTTAGGTTGGCTTGGTTATATTGTGACCCCTTAGACTCCTATATATAGAAAGGAGGTTTTGTCATTTGAATCATCCAAGAATTGTTCATTTATGTAATGTAAAGGAGGTTGCCCCTCGAGAGGCTTATTCCTAAGGCATTCATCTATCTTTTCTATCATTTTTGTGAGTTGGTTTCAGTAAATTTGGTATCAGAGCTTTGGATTCTAGGGTTTCGCTGCTCCAACAGGTCATTGGGGCATTTTGCTATAAAATTATTTATTATTTATTTATTTTAATTTTATTTTATTATTATTTTTTAATTTATTTATTTAGTGAAGTTTTAGAAGCTAAAAAAAAACATTTGAGAAGAAATCACACTAAACCTCCGGTCTGAATTTCAGATCCTGTCTCGCTATCTTTTTAGAGATATAATTTTAGGAAGTTAGGGATTTTGCAGGCCCCCGAATTACATTCCAAACAGGTCACCTTGGGAAAATCGTCATAACTTTTGCTTTGAGCATCATATTGAATTTTCATAAAAAGTTACAGAAAGAGGACAGACTGTAGTTTTCTTGGGTATCATTTTCAAAACCTAAGGTTAAAACAATGACCCACAACACGTTGTACAAGTTCACTCTACTGAACCAGTCTATACTCATGTCATCATGCGAGATTTGGCATAACTCTTTATTGGAGAATCCAATCTTGATAAGACTTGTGGGGTTAGAAAGATTGCTCAAAGGGTTACCACATGAAGCAATTTCAAACTTGGGAGATCCAAGATTACAGAGATACGTCGGATTCAATATCAAGCTCCTACAAAGTGAAAAAAGGTGTGTAGCTTCTAAAAAAAAAATTATAAGCTTGGTTTTAAAAATTAGTTGGAAGGAATTCAAAGGGCATAGTGAAGCATTATTATCGGTAATTGATGCCCTGAAGAAAGAAAGTGGAAACACCTAGTAAGCAACTTGAAATCTCTAGCATGACTCATGAAGAAGAGGAAGAAATGCAACATGATATATCAAAATTACGAGACCAAGTGCAATAAATTTCACTCGCACAAAAAGTAACAGAAAATAAGATGGATGGTTTAAAGAAAGACGTAGAAGCTAAGATGGATGGTTTAAAGAAAGGCGTAGAAGCTAAGATGGATGGTTTAAAGGCATAGAAGCTAAGATGGACAACGTGGAAGCTAAGATGGATGATTTAAAGAAAGGCATGGAAGATTTGAAACAAATTTGAAGACAGATTTGACTAAGTTTCTACAAGAAATGATTACTAATGGCGAAAGGGTAGGAAAGGGAACTCATGATGAGAACAAAATAAATGTTAATCATGATTTCATAGACTCTAACATTAGATCGAAGAACCACCATGTTCCAAATATCGATATGAGGAAGTTTGATGGCAAGGATCTTGAAACATGGATACTACAAATGGAGCAATTTTTCGATCTCCATAATGTGCAAAACACACAAAAGGTGTGCATTGCAACTTTATATTGGGAACCAAATCAGTTTGTATGGTATCAATGGCTTTGCTGTCGTAAATAAATTGTCACTTGGGCTATTTTTACGGATGAAATGAAAACACATTATGAGGATACAAAAAGCAACGCTTTTTTTAGCCAATTGATAGATCTCAAACAAAAGGGTTCAATGATGGAGCACATTGAGGACTTCCAAAAATTGAATATAAGGGTAAAAGATATTCCAGAGGAGCATAGGATTGATGTGTTCATAGGGTCTTTAAAGGATAATATCCAACATGATGTTCACCTTTGGGAACCTGATTCATTAGAGAAGGCATTCAGGGTAGCAAGAAAAATGGAAAGCAAAATTATGGCAACCAAGAAGCATACCACTCACAACTATAAAGATGGAAGTGTTGTCCCTAGTCTTCCACAACCTTTAAGGTTGACACCACAACAATTGGAAGAAAAAAGAGCAAAAGGGCTTTGTTACAGTTTTGATAGTAAATACACTAAAGGTCATAAGTGTGCTGAGAAGAAATTATTCTACATAGATTGTGAAGAGGAAGAAGAAAAGGAGCAAGAAAAGTCAAAAGAAGAGGATATACTCCAGGAACTAGATGAAGAACAAATGAATCCGACGATATATTGTAATGCATTGGCGGGAATTACCACTCCTCAAACCATCAAGATAGAAGGACAAATCAAGAAGAAAAAGGTAATAGTGTTGATTGATTCAGGAAGTACCCACAATTTTATTCATTGCAAGGTAGCAAAAGAATTGAATTGCTTCCTATATCTAGCACCAGAGTGTCAAGTGATGGTTGCAAGTGGAGGAACCATAAATTTCTCTGGAATGTGCCATAATATCAAGCTATCCATGGGAGAATATGTATTGAATAGCCCAATGCTTTCCATTCCAATGGGTGGTGCTGATTTTGTGCAAGGAGTCCAATGGCTACAATCCTTGGGTACAATAGCTTTTAATTTTCAAGAAATTTTCATGAAATTCACTTCAGAAGGAAAGGAATTTGAATTAAGGGGTATTGCAGGGAAACCGGGAAAGATAATCCGCTCTAACGGAATGAAAAAGCTTCTAAAGAAAGAACAATGAGGCATAATTGCACTGTTATGTTCACTAGAGGTTCCTAGATTGAAATCATCCATTTCTCTAGATCTCCAAAAAGCCTTGGACAATCATTCCAAGGTATTTGAGACTCCTAAAGGCCTCCCACCTATTTTTGATCGTGATCATGCTATTAATTTGATTCCAGGAAGTGTTCCTCCAAACATCAGGCCTTACAGATATCCCTATGTCCAAAAGAGTGAAATTGAACGTATGGTTTCAGAAATGCTAGAGGCTGG
>APFE031270441.1:28425-111289 GCA_000404065.3 Pinus taeda | reverse complement strand
CAATTCTGGTTGTAAGCATATTTCAGTATTTTCCATTAATGAAATGAAGTATTATTTCCGCTGCATCTCTTTGTTTATGGTTATCACATCTCTGTATTTATGGTTATCTTTGTAATCTATTACGTTCCTGTTTAAATCTGGATCATAGTTCCAACTGGACCTTGACTCTTACTTTGACGAGTTGATGTGCAAAGACACCAACCCAGACTTTCCAATCAATGCAGACACCATACATAAGTATGTTGCTAGTCCAGTTGCCCTAAAGACAATGATGCACATGCTATCATACAAGTTAGACAGAGGAGTTCGAGAAGTGTACCCAGATGCTATGGAGGCAAGAGTTAGGTTCCAAAAATATGTAATCCTGGAGTACACGGAAAGGATCGCAGACCACTGAAAACACAGAGGATGAATTTGTTCACTTCTCATCTACCCCTCTGCTTGATTCATTAGATCATGAGGATGCCTATGAAGCCATTGATTTTTCAGATCATAGTTGTCGTGATCTATTTACTCCCATATTCGATCATGATCATGATTCTATCATAGCTGATTTTTTGAAGCCACTAGTTTATAATGATCTATCTGACAATGAAGTCGATACCCCCCAGACTGTCGAGGCACTTCAGCCCGAGTATCTGGTTATGTTAGCCCCTCCCTATCCTGAGGTTGGTTTCACTTATAATCAAGAAATTGTTCAATCACCCAAGCCTCCTTATCACTTATCTGTATGCATTGAATATCAATCTCACACAAATATCATGCTTCCTCCATTCAAACTGCAAAATCCCATCACTCATGCATTGGAGGAATAGTTCATTGCAAGCACACATGCACGACACAAGTTGTATTTTTTTCGTTTGCTTTCATGTCATAATCAAGAGTATGTGTATGCTTCAAAGCTACATGTAGTGTCACACAACACCATGACAATTCCATGGACTGCATGTCATGTACTTGTACTCACTTATGTCTCATGGACACTTTTAAACATGAAGTGTGTTTTTCTTCATTGTTATATCTTTCTTATTTTCTAGTTCACACAACTAGGTTGCTCGTGAACCAAGCCTTCACCAACATGGGTCAACCAATGCGCTGGTAGCTGCATTGGAAAGATCACTTCACATGATGGGGCTCATGCACTGTTATCTTAGGAGAAGGAGTAGTGTTTTATTTTAGTTTGTTGCTTGCATGTTTTTTTTCTTACTTGCTTTGCTTGTTTGTTTGCCTTCTTGTTTACTTACTTTGCTTTCGCATTTTCTTCTGCTTCTTCTTTGCTTTGTTGTTTGTTTGCTTTTTTTGTTCATAGGTTAGTTTCGAATGAAACCATATATGACTCTGGAAATGAGCTAGGTAAAGTACAAGAGGCCTTGTGCAGCTAACAGTAGGTTATGTGTCATCCTCCCTTTGTATGAAGAACATGTTACTTTTAGTCCATGATACATCAATGGAAAATATGTATTGTTCAAAGTGAACGTTGGTGAAAACACAATTCTTGCACGCTAACTAGTGTCACATACACTATTTGGTTATTTTGTGTTAACCCTTGTCATCTCATTCAAGTAGAGTAAGGTGAGGGAGAAAAAATCAACAAGCACATCAGAGGCATATAATAAACTACTTTGCCTCTTTTGCCTCTGAAATGAATAAGTGTTATGAACAGTTATGAAAAAATGAAAACATGGAAAGTAAAAAAATGAAAAAATGAGAAATGATAAGGTGAAAGAAGAGAAAGGGTTCCTATGCAGAGAGGTGATGCAAGTAACTCTATTGGGGTACTGACCAGGTTCGCTGGTAGGGAGCGATGCTTGTGTTCCTCTGTGATGCCACTAGGATACTATCGAGGCTTGCTGGCAGTAGAGAAACACCAGATATGAAACTAAGAATCTGACGACTATACTGCTTGTTCACGAATATAACCCTCAACCCCAATCAAAAAAATATTTTCCTTGCCTTGGAATGTGTGTTGATCGACCAAGAGCTTGGTAGATGCTACATCTTACAATCAAGAAAGTGGAAAACCAAGACGAACTGAGAACTGAACAATACATCTGAAGGTGTTAGACTTGCTTTTCACAGACAAGGTCCATTGAGAGAGTTGGAGTTATACCAATGTGTCACCAAGTGTTGTAGCAGCTACAAACACCCTACAAAATTATTCCTTACCTTCATTTTGGAGCCTACCTACCAACCTTTCACAACAGATGTCTTGGTTCATCAAGTACAAAAGCTTTTGTGATTTTATTGTAGGATGACAACCTATCCATCAAATATTGTTGCATTCCCCTCATAAGTTACTTCTCCAGACTTGGTCCAACTATAGGCTGAGTAGCTCCCTCAAGAAATTGTGCAATTCTGGAGGGTAACCATCCTCCCCTCCAAGAATTGCTTAATTATATCTGGCAGCTTGCTGGGCTCCAGAATTGTCCAAATCTGCCAATCAAGCTTCACTGACAAAATCATGCAATTCCTCTCAGCAGGGCTGCTCAGCCTAAGAATTGTGCAATCCTAGGTAACAATCACTTGCTCTTCCCAAAAATTGTACAAATATTCTAGGCAGATAGCCCATCTCCCTCCCAGAAGTGTGCATTTTTTCCTCCCAGCTAAGGATATTGTTGCATGTGTAGTTGAGTTGACTGGTTCCACCCAGGACCAAGAAAAATTGACTTGCATATGTGAGTTGTTTATTATGGAATAGAAAAAGAAACATGCTAAAAGAATCCATAGAATTTAGAGAGCTATTTTTAGGAGTTGGAGGTTACATGCAAAGATAACATTAGAATATTTCCTCCAAGTGTCATTTTTTGCTAGATTTGTGGCATGTGCATCATGAGCTTCAAACTTATTTATTCAAAGCATCATATCTCATTTCTTCAAATTTATTTTAGAGCTCTGACATCCCACAACACATCCATGACTCTTCGACACATCCATCTCAACTATTCACAGGTCAGTGGTCTCAACTTGTGTTTTGCAACATTTCTGCCAGTTTTTGTGTTTTCGCTTATGTGGGTGATATTTGCTTGATTTCAATGAACACTTGCTATGATTTACATGCATGCTAGCTTGTACTAGCACCATTTCAGTTTGTTAGTATCTCACTGCTATCGCATACATGAAATTGTTTTGCATGAACGATTGTTGATTCAGCGACTCACTTCATCCACATGCATGTTGTTCTATTTTCTAAATCTTTCATTCACTGTTTTCATGCACGATCATTCACTCCTGCTTACACTGAGTATCACCATGAATTCACCCTCAAATTTGTTGCCATTCATGTCACTTTGTCTCTAGATCTTGTAGGTGTTCAACCGCCTCTTAACCATTCAGGATCAATGGCCTCCAAGAGAGTAGGATGAAAGGAAACTAATAGAAGTGCAATTGGAGTAGCAGTTGACCAAGTGTCTACAAGTTTGCCAATCTATGATGATACCAACATTATTGTAGACAACGAAATCAAGCTGAAGAGGCAAGAGGTCATTGAAGCATTTGTAGGAACATTTGGGGAAGACCTCAAGTATTATCAAGTCTATATGAACATCCACAAGTCTATCTTGTACTAGATTGTATGCATGTATCCCATGCTCCCATGCATGGACATGGTATATTAGATGGTATCACACACTAATCCCAAGATGATGACATTGAGCAGTGTCAGTTGGATAGAGATTCCTACCTTTAGGGCACAGGATTATGATGCGACATATCAGATGTTGGAGCCTGTGACCATCATGGAGACACCCTTCAGCGTACCCAACAACAATGCCAACTCGAGAGACATTTTGAAGAACTAGGTGAAGGAGCCGGCTAAATTCAGGATGATATCCACCTATGTCTACAAGATGAAGATATTCTGAAATGCATATAAACACTTGGTCATCTTTGCATGTCGACTGTATCGGCAAGAAAGAATAGAAACCTTCACATGAAGTTGGGTAATCAAGATGGACCAATTGGCCAGAGAAGTCAAAGCATGCAACTGGTTTGACATGTTCGATCATCAACTGAAGGAACAGGCATCAAGGGTTTGACAGCCACCCAAAGGTATGTAAGAAAAAATGTTCATGTCCTCCTACATCTTGGATGCAATCTATGCCCGACAAGAGTTACCGAGCTTGAAGTGGGCATGGACATCGATGGAGACTATTGTGAACACTTATTGTAAGATGTTGCTCAAATGCAGCTTTAGAGGAGTTATCAAACAACTATCCGACCATTTTGTCCCCCTCATTTACAAGATGATATTCGAACAAGATCCATGCTACATGTTGAAGGCAGCAATGGAGGCACTCATAGGCATAGCTAACTGATATGCCTCACCATCCAACACCTTCAAATGGATTTACAGTGTAGAGAAACCTATGCATGTTCTACCAACATTTCCCTCAGACATACTTGTCATGTAGGAAGTAGCATATCACATCTCAGAAGGATTGACATCTAGGTTGTGTGGGAAGAAGAAGGCAACTTGGCCCACTCTTCCACTGTGCATTGGGTTATACGCGATCTAGAGTTTGAACCATGCGAATGTTGAAGTAAAGCAGATGAAGAAGTATCCATTCAACCTCCAAAATTACAATATGTATGATCCAAATTGTCTTGTGAAAGATCACTATGCGAGAGTAGAGTTCAACTGGATCCACGAGGCATCTCATTGGGTAGAGGAGGACCCATGGAGATATTGTACAAATCCTCCAGACTCAATGAACCAGTAATCTTCACTATGGAATGGTTAGTGAAGAATCATCTTGAAGAGCACCAAAAGCAGCAACAACAACAACAACAAAGGTAAACATACTAGTGCATGACAAGGGTGAGAGGGAACAACATGACAAGTGAAACACATAAAGGTAGAGAGAGAAATGAAGAATGGAGGAAATGAAGGTGTTGCATGAGTTGAAGGAGACACTCTGCAAGGAACATGAGCTATGTATATATGAGAAGGAAGCATAGTAGGAATAGGTACAATGTGGGGAGAAACTTGAGCAGAGAGATGAAAGAATGCTTGTATAGGTAGTGGACTCATCATAAGAGCTACTGTCAAGCAAACACGGTGAACCATTGTAGGAGCAGGAATTTGCTTAGGAGATAGAGCAAGCACTTGAACAAATGGATATGGAGTAGAAGGAGTTAGAAATAGACATCAACCTCATGCTTCACAACCAAGAGGTTGACCCACCATCTTCACCACATCTAGAAGATAAGAAAGTCCCAAGCAACCAAGGAGACATTGAGATCCTTGGAAATCAGCGAGAAGGAGAGATGCACAACATCTTATTCGATGAGTCCCAACATAGAGATGTGAAATATCGCAAAGTGTCAACTCCAGAAGATCATACGTCTCTTGTGTAGTATGAGGAACGAGTGATCGTGTATGACATGTGCAAAAATCCAGTTGCATTTATCGATGCTACTAGAGCTTATGCTGAAGCCACTAGCTTGATTGTTCTCTTTCTGATAGCTGAGAATGAGTGAATCAGAAAGGAGATACAGATGACCAAGCAGGGAAGAGAATTGGTTACAACATCTTCCCGAGAAGAATTGAAGAAGGAAATACTAGATGAACTATTTTCCATTGACACAGTCACATGGGCATTGTATTCCAAGTTTGCTACCATGCATAAGGCAGTCGTCCATCTCAACAAATGGCAACAACAATGTGCTAAAAGAGCATGTATCTTATTGAATGCGCATGCTCCTATTGATTACATGCAAAAATGGATGATGAGATACAAGGGGGCCCCACTTCACTTATTTAAGATGATGAAGCCTAGAGCGGTTGACCTAAAGGCATGCATCTAGAGTCAGATCCAAAACTATGAAGATATCTTGCAACTCATCACTAGTCCACATGCTTCCCATGCATGTGTCTTCAAGAGTATGGATGTTGTGTTGCACGCACATGCAATCCCATGTATTAGGACTCTCACCCAGGTGAAGACAAAGGCACAAGTCTAAATAGAGATTGACTCATACATTGGTGAGTTGATGTGCATAGCCGCTAGCCCAGACTTGCCAATCAGTGCAGACAGTATGCACAAGTATGTTGCTAGTCTAACCACACTTAAGACAATGATGTGCACACTATTAGATGAGTTGGACAGAGGAGCCTGACCAGTGTACCTGGATGCTATGGAGGTAGGACTCTGGTTCCAAAAATATGTTACCTTGGAGTACAAAGACACCGTCACAGATTACGTATTTTGGCATCAGTTTGCTACTATCGATCATCGCAAGGATGTCGAGGACTTGGACTTCCCATGATTGTCTGAGTCATAGTGATATCTTGCATGGCTTTCTCAAGCCATTTTGTGTCACATGGGTACATGTGCATTGTAATCTAGTGTCTTGTCAAGTATGAGTTCAAGTGTCGATATGTGGATGTAACAGTCATAGAGTAGATGAAGAGTCATGAGGGTAGATGAACTGTCACAAAGGGGAAAGTCAAGGACCACCCCACCCTTTACTATAAATAGTCCCTCAGAACTCATTGTAGAGGCTTTTGGTCAGCTAAGCTTTGATAGGAGTATCTTCGAGAAAGCCTGGACAATATTTTGATGCGCCTTGGCTTCTCCATTGTACAAACCTAGTATATCTCTTTAGAGGAGCAGACAGTTATGGCTATAACATTACACTATTGGAACTAGTGGTTGGACATGGATGTATTGTATGACTGGAACTTACACTTCCTAATATAACAGAGCCAAAATGTTTCATACATATGTTGTATTGTATTATATGCTATCTGGTTTACTCTAAATTATATATGTATTTATTTGCTTACACATGCATGTATGGACTATTCTGCATAAGTATGTATGAATCTTCCTGAAATGTGTTGTTGGTTTAATAATCACTTTGGATTGCTCACTAACTTGCTTTCCAGCTTATGATGCATCTTCACTTGTGTCTTCCCTTCCAAGTCATGTACTATTATAGGTTTCCAAGGGGTGTACTCACCTCACGCTCAGTGTGTTAGAACCTCTCATGCACCTTCCTTGACTTACTGCAGCTGTCACACCCTTGCGACCAATGAAACATCTTACTTGCCTCTATGCAAAATTGTGGTCAAGGCAATACTGTACGACCTAGTGTTGGGACTCCTACATCTAACGAGCTGAGGTCTAATTGGAACTTCTTACCGAGATCCCCTGGCATGTTGGTTGGTCCAGCACTGTCAACAGTGTTGAATACACGAGACAATTCCAAGTTCAAAACCTTGATGTTCAAGTGACTCTAGAATCTCATGAGGAACTCCTTGTGGTGATCCTTCAGTGTCAGATTGTGAAGGGGATATGTAAGTTGGACTCGGGGGTTCTGCCACAATGACCTTTTCTCAATAATCAAAAGGAGTGGAGGTGATTTATTTCATCTTTAATTAAAATTTACCATTAATAAGGCATAATGAGGCCAAGGAGAAATGCATGGGTAAGAAATGTTATCAAAGGCAATAAGTTATAGAACTTAAAAAAAAACTAAAGAAAAAGGGTAATCTAGGCAAGAGCGTTTACCAAGTATCTGTGAACCTCTATATACACTTTAGTTGAAACCAGGGACTTAACGTATCACAATCAATATCCTCCAAATGTTGTTTTTGGTGTATCACATTTACAAGGTGGCTATATTGGTTACCTTTGGCTAAAGGATATCAACCTAGTGGGGTCTCCTAGATCTGTACTATGAATTAGCAATCCACCGCTTTGGTCTTCTCAGCCATCTCTCCAAGATGGAAGAGTTCATGTGTAACAAAATGAATGGTGGAGTAAATGTGATACCTTAGTATGTACAGATTGTATCGGCAATTAATGAATATTGCAATTATTTAGCTGGATAAAGAACAATCCAGTCAATCATATTGTTCATTTCATTAACATAGTTCTGTATGGCTGCTTTTTTCTGCTTTTCTTGGCCCTCAGAAAATATCAGTCATACAGAAATATTTTTACAAAAATGAACAATACGATTCACTGGATTGTCTCTTATCCAACTAAATAATTCCAATATTCATTATATTGCAGATACAATCTGTACATACTAGGTATACACCTTTACTCCCACCATTCATTTTGTTACACATGAACTCTCCCATCTTGGATTTTGTTTCCCCTTTCGCCCGCTACACTGCTTGAGGAAATGTGCTTGGAAGGGTCACTTCCTGCCTGGAATCCCTATGTTGATCTTCTCAGTAGCTTGTTTTTTCTCATTGACATTTTTCTTGGTGGCACATCTCCTCCAAGCTTTTCCTCCCTATAGCTCCCAGTCTAATGTAGACTTTGCTGACTTTCTGAGAGGTCCTAAAGTGCTCCTCGTTTTTAAAACTTTCTACTGTGTTCTTATATACTTTTGTACATGGAAAGAGATTTCACCCCCGAGATATAATGCTGGCAGATAATGATAAATTCTAGATTTATAGATGCTACTAGGTTAATTGAGTAAATTATAACATTTATGTTGAATTATGTTCAATTTTTGGCTCAAAATAATATCACTTTAATGCTTAAGAGGTCTCTATATGAGAAAAGGAAAAATTACATTTTGATGAAATCTAGATTAATCAAGGGAAGAAATTTCAATCAATAATTCATTAAATAGCATTCTTTCCACGAAATTTCACTTTCTCTTTCCAATTGCAATGCTCAAAAGTAAAAATGATATGCACTTTTCACTATCGTAAATGCAACTTTTCAGAAGGAAAATGATTTTTACTTTTACTAAGATGCACTTATATGAATGATGTTTTCTCTTTGATTTTTGAATTCTCTAGTGAAACTAAAGCATCAACTAAACCAAAATTAATATTGATTCAAATGCTTTAATGCAACCAATGTATCAACCAAACAAACACGAAATTGAATTGAAATGTACTTAAATGAAATTTTTTTCACTCTTATTTTCCATCTTTAAAATCATATAATGTAATCTATGCTTCATTAACAACAAAAATGATTTTCAAATGAAAAATGACCTAATGAAATTTGAAAAGAAAATTTCAACAAACAAGCCCAATCAAATGCAAAATGATGTTTTTTCAATAATTTGCACAAAAAAAAACACTTGATCAATTAGCAAACCAATACCTCAGTGAAACAAACAAGTAGTAAGTGATAACCAATTGACCTAAAAACCCTAGAACTCGATCAAATTTCCACTTCTAGCACTTCAAATCCAAAGAGAATTTTTTTTACAATTAATCAAGACAATCAAATAATACACTAACAAACCTAAGCATACAAGATAGGAAATAACTTAGAGATCAAGACACACTAGACCCTAGGGAAGAAACCATATTTTTTCTCAAATCTTTGAGATCGGCATGGTTGTCATAGCGAAATTCATCTTGAAAGTGGTTTTAGTGCAATTGTTTTAAGGAAAAGTCTGTTGCAATGTGACTATCCAAGGAAAAAATGCACTATGTGGGAAAGTTGGAAAAAGAATAAAAATAATGTAGTAGTCTAGACCTAACACTCTAACGTAGTGATCATTTAATGTGTAGACCTATATAGACTCACCCTAACTAATACTTCAATGGTTGGTCAAATTGATCAAAATACCAAATCAAAAAAAGAGATTGAAGAGTATATAGCTTCCCTAGTATGGTTGCCATTTTGTTATGAAGATAAATCCCCTCCGTGGAAAAAATAAATCTCTATCCAAATGAGTGGGTCTAGCAACAAGCTGAAAAAAATAATGGAGACTTTCATAGCATATGTTGAAAAATACACAGAGAGATAAACCTACCTTGCTCTGATCCCAAGCACTCAATCCTTTTATGATGATCTTGATCCCTTAGCTTCAAATTTCTCTCCTCACTATTCCTTACATTTAAATACCAGTAAAAGAGATCAAAAGACAACAGGAGATACAAGAGCATGTAGGTTTTAGCCCCATACATAAAGTACCTGCATACAAATTCTAAAAATAGACAATAAACAATGGCGAAAACATAAAACATAAAACATATATACAGAAAGTTTTTCCCCTCGATCTTAAGATCGAGACTACCATATTGATTTTTCATTATATTCCTTTCAATGTTAAAATACATATATATACATGTCGAAGCATCCATAAACTCCAATATATTAACCTTTTATTAAAACATGTCCATACTTTCCTTGACCGTATCTATAAAATGCCATGGACAGAAAATCATCATGCCCAAAACCATGTGCAAAATCCATGTACAAAACCATAGGTAGGTCTGCCCACCTAATATAGGGTCCAAAATTTTTTTTGTGGGGTGCTAACCCTGACCCTATGTAGGGGGGCTACTGCCCCCCTGTTGCGCCCAACGAAACATACATGGGGGGCTTCTACCCCCCTTGTGATCACCCCACACGTGGGGTAGTCATGGTAAGAATATAAAAAACACCCAACATTCTCCCACTTGTTGTTTTCTTTCTATAGGGGGCCACATGATAGCTTCGTTATTGATCCAGCCCTGAAATGAAAGTTGTTTCTCTACACCAAGAGAACTTATTAGTGCTCACAGACTTTGTCAATGCATCTATCATATTCTTCAAAGTGTCCACCTTTACTAGCAACACCATTTTATCCTCAAAGATATCCCTCGCAAATTGATAGTGAACATCAATCTACTTTGTATTTGAATGATACACAGGGTTCATTGCCAAGAAAATTTCACTTTGGCTATCATAGCCTATCCTTATAGCTCATTATACTAACCCCATACTTGAACACAATCTCTACAACCAAACTGTTTCCTTTCTTGCATGGGTGTCTGCCATGTATTTTGCCACTGTAGTTGAAAGTGCCACTACAAACTTGCTCTTACTCATCCAACTGACTCAACCTCTGAATAGGTTAAACACATACCCACTTGTAGATATTGTCTAATCCAGATCTTCGACACGGTATACATTAATAAAGCCATAGATGTCCAAAACTCTATCCAATCTCGATCTTCCTTGATAACACAAACCAAAATCACTAGCACCACGCAAATACCTAAAATACCACTTCATTGTTATCCAATGCTCCTTCCTTGGTTTGGACATAAACCTGCTAATATTCCCACTGCATGTGTAATGTATGGTCTAGTACAAGCCATTGCATTCATCAGGCTAATCAATGCACCTTCATATGGAACATGAGACATGTCCTCTTCTTCTTCTTGTGTCTTAGGACACTGTTCAACATATAACTTTACACCTACAGAAATAGGAACCTTCACTGGTTTACTATCTTTCATATTAAACCTCTAAAATATTGTCTCAACATACTTCCTCTGGTTTAACCAGAGCTTCCTGGCTGTCTAATCTTGTTTAATTTCCATGCCCAAAATATAGTTTGCAGCACTAAGATCTTTCATGTCAAATTTGGAGGACAATTGGGTCTTAAAATCATATATAATTTCTTTGGCATTTCCAACCAGCAACATATCATGCACATACAAGGCCAGATAAATAACACGGTCACCAATTAGTCTAAAATACACACAATGATCTTCTTTTCTTCTGGTGAATCTTAGTCCACGTATAAATGTATTAAATTTCTGATACCACATCCTTGGTGACTATTTTAACCCATATAGAGACTTTTTTAACTTACATACCATTAATTTATTACCCTTGACCACAAAGCCTTTAGGTTGCTTCATGTAGATCTCTTCTTCTAGGTCCTCGTGAAGAAATGTTGTCTTCACATCCATATTTTTAATGTCAAAATCAAAAGCAACATCCACATATAAAAGTAATCAAATAAAAGATACCTTTTCAATAGGAGAGAAAATATCACCAAAATCAATTCCCCACGCCTAGGAATCACCTTTTGTTATCAACTAAGCTTTGTATTTCTCCACCTTGTGATCTTCATTCATGTTCTTCTTTAACACCCATTTTATGCAAATAGGTTTCCTTCCAGCTCACAATTCCACCAAATCAGAAGACTCATATTTGTGCAAAGATGTCATTTCATCAACCATGGCCTCCTTCCAAAGTTTTCCATCCTCTAAATCTACTACTTCTCGCGGAGTCCTGGGATCATCATCAGTAGTAGGTAATGAAAATTTTGAATAGAAAGAAAATGAACTATACCTTTATAGCTGTCTTCTTTCTCAAAATGATATTCTCATATATGGATTTTGTGGCTCTTCATCTTTATATTTGTGTTCTCCTATAGAGTCGGATTCTTCCCCCTTTAGCTCAAACTCTATCTTCTCAGGTTCCTTCGGTAGGAATTCATTTTTAACAATATATTTCACCTCTCTAAAAAAAATGTCTTGGATATACACAACCTTCCTTGTTTTCAAGTTCCAAATCTTATAACTTTTTAAACCATCCTTATACCCAATAAAGATGAACCTTTTGGATCTACTATCCAACTTTTTTCTTTTCTCCTTTGGAACATGTAAATATCCATCAATCCAAATACACTTAGATGTGAAAGAGAAGGTTTATTACTATTCCATACCTCTTATGGAGTCTTATCCTCCAACGTTGATGAAGCCGATAAGTTGACCAGGTAACATGCAATATCCACTACCTCTACCCAGAATTCCTGTCCTAACCCAACACCACTGAGCATGCTTATTGCCTTTTCCATCATGTCCTATTCGTTCTTTCTGTAACTCCATTTTTCTAAGGTGTGTATGGATTATTCTTTTGTCGTGCTATACCAAACGCATAGAACTCTTCAAATTCCTTCCTACAAAACTCTCCACCTTTATTTTTCCTCAACACCTTTATCTTCTTCTTGTCTAGTTTTCCACCAAAGCCTTCAATTATTTAAACCTATCAAAGACTTTAGGTTTCTTCCTGAGGAAGTATATCCATGTATTCCTTGAGAAGTCATCTATAAATAGCACATAATACATACGCATTCTCAATGATGGAACCGACACAGGTCCAAGCACATCACTATGCACAAGCTCTAATACTTGTTTCACCCTCCTAGCATCAGAAGGGAAAGTCACTCGATTATTCCTCCTATTAGAAATTTATATATTACAAAGCAATGGAACACATAAAATATTGCAGAAATATAAACTCAAAAAATGCATAAAACAAGAGAGCCATAGATATACATGGTTCACCCAGTTTGGGCTACATCCACGGAGAAACAGCTAGTCCTTCTTTTATTATATTATCTAGTAAACTGAAGAGATACAACCTACAACAGATCCACTATAACACTCTCATCACTCTCAATCTCCTCTCTCTTCCTCACTCAGAATATAGATATACATAGACGCAATACAATTCCCTCATATATAGTGAGGGGTTTCCTTCTAGGGCAAAATCCCCTAAATTAAACATAACTTCTACCGTCAGATCTCCGCCTAATGAATGGCCTAGATTGACTAGAAATTACTATACATTTACAAGGCAATTTTACATCTATTCTTAGCTTCAGGGTCACCACCCCAAAAACTCCATGCCAGGGGGGGCCTCCCAAAAGGTTGCAGCTGCCCCCCCCGTGGACCCCCCCTGCAGTGAATATTTTATAGGCGGCGTTGCCGCCCCATTTCAAACTGGGGTCCAATGTGGTGATACCTTTGAATACATAATATAATCAGGCTCCACACCCAACACCTCCCACATGCACAATTTTCATAGAAATCAAAATACAGAGAAAAATTAGACATAGCTTCTATGATACCCTTACCATGAAGTATTAAAAGGTCATTCTCTCCAGTATGTCAATGTCTTTGATGCCATAGCATGGTCTTTTGCCCAGAGACCACTGTATTTTCTTCTCCACTTTTAGGAAGCACATAACTATTTCACCCATCAATAACAGTTCTACCCTGAATCTTGTAGTGAGTTCCAATCGAAACCCCCCACATCAATACCAGTGCTCCCGAACCATCTTGTAGTTATCTTCCTCGAATAGTGGTTTACACCTACATCATCCAACTTGATTATAGAAATTATATTTTTGGCCAATGCAGGAAATGCAGAACACTCGGAAGTTTTCTAATCCTTCCACCTTGCAACTTCAACTTGAATTTTCCATGACTAGTGATTCTATGGTTCATGGCATCCCCTAAGTAGATATCACCACCATTATATTTCTCATACTCACATAACCACTATCTATGGGGAGTGAAGTGAAAGGATGCACTTGAGTCAATCAACCATGCCTCATGATCAACATGTGTACTTGAAGAAGAAGCCAAGTACACATTTCCACCTTCATCTGAGATTGTTTTCACCTTTGCATAAGGAGCATCATCAGATCCCTTTCCTTTCTCAGTAGCTTTAGATTTACAATCCCTTTTGAAGTGCCCTTCCTTTCCTCATTTCCAGCACACCTTTATAGGTTTTCCTGGAGATTTAGATATCTTACTCGAGGAATTATTTTTATTTATGTTCTGGGATCATCCTCGTATAAATAAGGCATCACCATTATGGGCCTCCATATGTTTTAGTCTCATATCCTCCGATAGCAAGGATGAGGCTATTTCATCAAACTGAAAGGCAGTTGCATTGCTACTAATTTCAACAACCACAGTATCCCATGAATCTAGTAGAGAATACAACAAAGTAATTCACTTATATTCATATGAAATTTTAATATCAGCAGATAATAAATGGCTTACCATAATATTAAAGGCATTCATATTCTCTATCACTAAGTCTCCATCTTTCATCCTTAGGTTATACAACATTTTTTGTAGGAACAATTTATTCACCAGAGACTTGGATTGGTACAAAGTCCCTAACTTGTCCCACAAAGCTTTCATCGAAGCTTCCCCTAACACATTCAATAATATTTAATCTGAGGCACACAATCATATTGTGCTCTTTACCTTCTGATCCAACTTCACCCATTCTTCAGCTGACATTACCATTGGTTTAGTACCCGGATCTACTGTGAGCCACTGCTCTTTATCCACTAGAAAACCCCCCATCTTGAGTTTCCACAACTCAAAACTTTGACCATTAAATTTCTCAATCTCTATCTTTCTAGTGCTCACTATCTTCTTTCATGACAAGAATCGATCTCACATATCTCCCACTGAACAGGGTCTACCACAGGCCCGAACAAAACTCCTCAGTAGCAAAGGTATCCCCTTGAATAAAAACCAACTTCGATACCAAATGTAGGTTTTAACATTCTACAAAAATTACCTACCTACGAATTGGAAAAGCAAAAATAAACAATGGATAGATTATAAAACATAAAATAGATATACATAGATATTCTCCACCAAATCCCAAAGCTGGGACTACTAGATTGATTTTCCATTATATTACTTTCAATGTTACAATACAGATATATACATGCCAAAGCATCCATAAACCCTAATCCATTAACCTTGGACTAGAACATAACCATAGTTGCCTTGACTGGATCTAAAAAATACCATGGACAAAAACTCATCATGCCCAAAACCATGTGCGAAATCTATGCACAAAACCATGGGTAGGTATGCCCACCTGATATAGCATCCAAGAAAATATTCTTTGGGCACTATCCTAGACCCTGTCCAGGGGGGTTTTCATCCCCTATTGTACCTGACACAATGTAGAGGGGAGGATACCAGCCCCCCTATGCATGGGGTAGTTGTGGAAATAACATAACCCACACCCAATAGACCATACATAGTATATATGAAACATAAACTAGTTAGCGGATCAAGGAGTATCAAGCTAAATGCATAAGTATTTAGACATTTATGGAAAGTGAACATCATATATATATATATATATATATATATATATATATATATATATATATATATATACAGATTAATCAAAAAGGGAAACTATACAACCATTTCCCTGATGTTGGAGACCTCCTTTTGCCAGATGTCCAAGTCCAAGCCAATACTATTCAAGCACTCCTCTAGGTTAGATGGGCAACATTTGGGCATAATCTCAACATATGAATGTAGGAAATGAATGACCAACCATTTGGGCATGGAGTGGATTTGATTTATAGGAAGGGACAATGAGTTAGGGATCCACAAAAGAGGGGGGCAGGTCATTAAAGGTAGGATAAAGAGCTCCAAATGGGAGAGCTTGACCATATCTCTACCTAATAACATCCAACTTGTTGGTCTTGAAGTTTCTAGCATGCGAAGCTTCTCCTCCATTTTGGGAAAACCTACCAAAAGAGGTTCGGTGTGGGTTTTCATATCAAGACCCGTGTTGGCAGTGTTAGGCCAGTAGTATGAAACCTACCATTAGCATGAGCTAGTAGTGGAGCAAAGAGCATTGGTCCCAAAATTTAGGGTTTTAGTCAAACTTCTCTAGAATTGATTTACGAAAGATTTTTCTTCCACTCTTCAAGGATGTTTTAGTATGTGTTTCATGATGAATACACTTCACAGTTGTCAAAATTTTGGCACTTCGGGATGTGGAACAGGAAGTGAATAGGAAGTGTGACAAAATATTGTATAACAAAGGTAAATCAAGATAAACTTCCAGGTTTTAGAATGTAATTTGAATCATTGAAGATGCATGAAAATGAAGATACTAAAATGTACTTTCATAAAGTTGATGGAGTTCTAAATATTACAATAGGTCTTGATGAAGAACTAAAAGTGCTAGTATTAGTCCAAAAGATTCCAAGATCCCTCCTTGAGAGATTTAAATCCAATGTTTTAGCAATTGAGGAAATCACATACATCAATTCTCTCACATTATATCAACTACTTGGCACTCTTACTACCTACCAGATGAGGATCTCTAATGGAAATCCTATATCAAGGGAGTTATCTTTCAATGTATACAAGATGCCCAAGGAAGAACATAATGACTCATGTTCTGAATCAGATGAAGAGGATACCAAGTTCATGATAAAATTCTAGAGAGGCTCACACCCTAGCTCCTTTAAAAATGAAGAAAACCAATCTTCAGATGACGATAGGGCCCATGAAATATCAAAAGTAATTTATGCTTATGGCCATAGATATATTAGAAGAAGGTCACAGTGAGTTTAAAGAAGAAGAAGGTCAAGTTGATGTAGAAGCTTAGTTGATTAGTGCTCTTTAGGAGATCTAAAGGCTGAGAAAGAAGAATTGAGTGCAAAAGAAATTACTAGCCAAAGATAAAGTTGATGTTGCTGAACCTTTACTCCTACAAATTCAAGAAGGTAAAGAGATCTGAGAAACCTTGGATGAGAAACTAAAAGCGAAAATTCATTAATGTGAAAGTCTTGAAGGATCAATTATTTCTCTAAGAAAAGAGCTCGAAAAGGATAAAACCTAGCTAAGTTTTAATGAAAATTTTAGTAAAGGAACTAATTGTTTGAATGATATTCTTGATGTAAAAATACCATCACATATAAGAACATGCTTGGTATTTAAGGTCAACTCAAGCTCAATAACTAATGTGAAAGTTAAGAGAGTTATATCACTTGTTGACGTCATGAATAATAAACTATTGAAGGCAACTCACTAGTAAATCAATAGTCACAAGATAGAAAGGGAAAATTGAATTTTCCTCAGCAATGGAAAAACCATGCAAGAGAAACAAATACAATGCGTTAGCAAAGAAATTTGTTCCTCCAAGAAGCTTGATTACATCAAAGAGAAACCCATACAAGCTTCATAAATCGGTCTTTATTAGGTACGCAGATGCCTTTCTAGGTTATAGTTTTACCTTTACTACTTATAGTCATTGAAATATAAATTATAGGGTGAATATATCATTTAAGTGTATCAGATCATAAAGAAGAATTTATCAACCCGATAATCAGTTTTCTATACAAAGGAGAAATAGGCCAAAATTTAGTACATTTTCTACACAAAATAATTTGATTCTATGCTACATTTGTTAGAGTTTTATCAACTGAGTAGTTCTTTGCAGAATTAGAAAAAAAATCTACATCCTAAAATATAGGAATCAAATCAAAATCCCAAGGTATGGAAGAAAAAGAAAAATGAATAAAATTGTAATCTGGTGTTAATATGCTCAAAATGAAGGTAGCCATTAGTATGTCGACAGTAGTTGTTCTAGGCATATGTCAATAGATAAAAGCAATTTTTTGTCATGGAAACTAGTCAAGAAAGGTGATATAAACCTTTTAAAATAATGCACAAGGAAAGATAATGGGAAAATGAATTTTCAACCTTGTAAATGACAGACATAAGGCTAAGGATTTCTTTTTGTTGATGACAGGAAGAATAACTTACTCAACTTTTCCCAGATGTTTGGCCAAGGATATGATGTATTATTTAGATCTAAGAGCTATAAAATGAAGTCTTAAGCAACATGTGACATGGTAACTAAAGTTGTTAGGATAGATAATAATGTCCCTATTCTGAAAGAAAACTTAGAGAAATATTTTCTAGTTAAGATTGAGGAGTGTTAGTTGTGGCATGGAAGGATAGAACATTTGGACATTGATATATTATCATACTAAATGATAAGAATGCTTTCATAGATATTCCAAAGCTCTCTAAGTTATAGAACATCATCTACAATTATTTTCATATTGAAAAGCAAGCACAAGTTCCATTCAAACCCACGGAGAAATCAACAACTAGTCTATTACCATTTCTACAAATGGACTTGTTTGTTCCCTCAACACCTTCACTACCATTATGTAAATTGTATTTCATGTTTTTCATTGATGATTTTAGAAGAATGATATGGGTGTAATTTTCAAAAAAAAAATTAGGGGCATTTGAGAAGTTCAAGAATTTTAAGGCCATGGCTATAAATGAGACATATTGTAAAATCAAATGCATAAGATATGAGAATGGTGGTGAGTTTACCTAAAATAATTTTGATTATTTTCACAAGGATCAAGGCATAAAAATATAGCTTACCATACTAGATATTATACAACAAAATGGACTAGTAGAGAGGCACACCATATTTGTCCAACAACTAGCTAGAGAAATGATGGTATATAGACGTATACCACAAATATTTTGGGTTGAAGCAATACACACAATAATAATAATTTTCAACAAATCACACTTAGGACTAAACAATAATAAAACCCCATATGCACTATTGTATGGCACATCTTTAGATGTCAAGCATTTAAAATTAATTGGGAGAAAATGCTACGTCAGAATAATGATAAAAAGATTGGTAAGATTGATGTAAGAGATGATAAATGCATATTTCTTGTGTACTCAAAAAATAACAAAGGTTACAGATTCTACAAAAAGAATAAAGGGAAAATAGTTGATTGTATTGATGATAAATTTGATGACAACACCTCTTTTGAAGACAAACAACCAACAAACATCAGTATTAATGATCAAGCCAAGCATGAAAGGGATGTTGATGAACCAATTGATGATGATGTCATTGAAGAATTGGAAATCGCTCAATCAAAACTTCCTTCAAGGTATGTGCAAAAATACCATTCTACTAACAAAATTTTTGGTGACTTGCATACAAGACTTCAAACAAGGATAATACTGGGAAATACCCCTAATAAAGTGCATGTATCCTTATTATCTATGATAAAACATAAGGATCTTTTTAGGCTAGGCAAGATGAAAATTTGATAAATTCCATGAATAAAGTGCTTGATAAAATTGATAAAAATAGACATGGGACTTAGTTCCAAGACCAACATATAAGAATATTATTGGTACAAAGTTGGTCTTTAGGAACAAGCTAAATGATAATGGCGAAGTGGTAAGAAACAATGCAAGGTTAGTTTGAAAGAGTTATGCACAAATTGAATTCGATTTTGGTGAGAACTTTTCTTCTGTTGCTCGATTAAAATATATTCAAATGCTCTTGGGTTTGGCTAGTTTAAGGAAATTTGAAATATATCAGATGGTTGTGAAATATGCCTTTGTTGGTAAGGGGTTCCCCCGAGAGAAGCCCAAATTTTGCAATAAAGATGTAAAGTCTCCACATTTTGTGGTCACAGAGTGTGAAGATGTTAGAGGGTTGTCCATCATTGTTTTGTATAATCACATGTTGGTCGTAGAAATCTACCTAAGGTCCGTGGACCATGGGATTTTATAAAAAGGGAGTCTTAGAAGAGTCTATGGCAGAGAAGTAATGGTCGAAAGAGTTTGTGGGTAAGAAGTTCTAAGTTTTCTTGGGTCTTACCATAGGTAGAGGCTTTGCAACTAAGTGCATAAAGGCCTAGGGTGGAAGTCTACAGCTAAGTGCGCGAATCCTTGCAGCCGTGTGGGTAGGGCGGATAGAATATGTACTGAACTTGAGATATCAATAAAGAGAATTATTCTACAAATCATTGTGTATCTTGTCTCTATTTAATGCATATGGCTATATTATGTTACGATCTAGGTTACCTTATAATGCTTATTTCATCTGTGAATGTATATGATTATATCTGTTAATTGAATACGAGCAAGAATATACGTTTACACAAAGATAATGGTAAATGCATGATAGATTAGCTAACACTTAATATATCTTGGGAACTTACACAGTGACATAGCCACAGGGGCGCATAAGTGCCTAAACCTCTAGTTAGGGTTGTGTGAAGATCAGTCACATACCTTTGCGAAGCTACTGAAGTACAGAAGAAAATGAATATCGATAATCCCTAAAGGCTTATCGATCTGCACGAAGGTAGGATCAAGAAGCATAGATTGACATCGCAACCATCTCAGGGTGTAGAAACGCGGTCCTTGAATCCCCCCATATTGCTTCAGGTGATACTTTGGTCCACGCTTCGTGAGCTGATGCCGAAAGTGCCAGTAGTGTAGGGATTTTATTTGCTGACTAATGCAGAACCTGGGTTAGGGCCCATCAAGCCAACAAATGGTTCCATTGCCAAGATTGGGATCTGCATGAGAGATTTACAATTTTGCATCATTGGAATCCAACTAAGAAGGAAATCGAAACCTGGTTGGGTTGAAAGACCCACGAATTTGGGGTGCAAGAAAACAAGAATCCACGACTAATGAAAGAATAGTGGTTGGACAGATACCTGTACACATAAATACATGAAACCTTCTTTTGTTCCTTCTCAGTTGAGTTATATGAGTGGATCGCAATGTTGGCAAACAACCAAGGAAGGTGGATGCTAGAAAGTCCGATTTTTTGGACACTAGAGCTAGTAAGGAGGTTGGAAGCTTCTGAAGATAACATCACACGTGTTGTTGACCATTGGCTTGACCACATCATAGGAGGATTTGTGACAGAGTTTGTAGTCGATACCTCTGTCAGTTACAGCGAAGTAGAGCACCATTTCTTTAAAGGACCACAAGGTAATAATTTAAAATTGTTGAATACTTGGATTAAGATGCTCTTGTGTGAACAACAGGTTATGTGAGTACGTTGATGTTTGGAGCTATGAAAAGTGGAAGGGCTTTCAAGGATGGAGGAAGAAAAGGTCTTGAGTATAGCCCACTGATCTAAACTCCTTTAAGTGACGGTGAAGGAGCACTGCAGACTTCTCCCCTAAGCGCTAGTCAGTTGATAAGACAAGGGTTCCTGAGAATACCTACACCACTTTCACCCTCATCCCATCCATCCACACTGCCTCCATCCTTGCCTCTACTCACCCCATCACCCACACCACCACCACCTCCACTTCCTAATATGGCAATCTCCGTAAAACTACTTGTATTCAAGGGCGTAGGAAATGAGGACCGAAACCATTTTTGATTAGTCATAAAGGTTGTATTGGAAGCTGAGGGTGTCACAAATGATCACATGAAGAAGGTAATGTTGGTTAGTGCTTTGTAGGATAACACACTAACATGGTACATCAAGTACTCTAATGATAACTAGGCAAATACGTTGGCAGAGATCTAGGCTGCGCTAAATAAAGAATTCAGTAGGCCTAAGTCTGAAGCGCAGCCAATTATGAGTTCAAGGAAGTTGTGATGAAACTAGGTGAGACCCCTTAGGAGTTGGATCAGAGATTGAAGTGTAAAATCCATGAAGCTAATATGAATTTAATGGATGGGAAACACCACGAATGGTTCGTGGCTTCACTCGTACCTCACCTAAGGGTTCCACTGTTACAATAGAAGATTACAACTCAAGAAGAAGCCTTGGACATTGTAATGAGACTACATAAAACATCAATGAAAGATCCGAATCTAGGGGTTCAATAGATTCATGCGCAGTTGCGAAAGCTTTGTTTGGAGATGCAAAGTATGAAGCAGGAGAGAACAACATGGCTAGAGGCATGCGAAGAAGTTTTTTGCATAAAATGCAAGGGTCAAGGGCGTGACAAGGATCACTCCCCAATATTCATGAACTATGTTGTAGCTGGATGAGCTATCCTCTAAAACCAGAGGCCATGATAGGGCCAAGTGTAGGGCCTATGCTATGGTGTGCTATATGTTAGGTAGTAAGGAAAGATATGATTGATAATTGCCATTTTCTAGAAATTTGTATAAACACCGCAACAATTGTTCTACAATTTTTGTCATTCTGTAAGCCATGATGAGCACAATTGTCAAAGTTATAAGTTGATGATGGACATGAAACCTGCATATAGGGTGCACACAGAAATATGGCCTCCAGACCAAGGTGCTCGGGGAATGCGAGGTGAGTATCAGGGGTGCGGCCAACACGGAGGTGGAGGAGGGCCTGGGAGAGGTCGAGGGCAGCTAATTTCTTACAATTATGGAGGCCCATGATACTATGCGATGGATTTTCCAAATCCAACATGATTGTCATGCCGCTATTATACTTAGTTTGACCATGCAATTGAGGATTGACCTATATTGTTGGCAAAGATTTACGAAAAGGGGTGCAACCTTTGCAGCCAATGTAGAACCTACAGATGATGAGAGCTAAGCCCCACGAGGAAGACCATAAGGCAAAAATTATGCTATGAAGCGGAACCATGACTGGGGAGGATAAAGGGAAGCAACCTGTAGAAGGTGAATGGGTCTGCAAAGCACCAGAAAAGGAGACTTGGTTTGATATAGAGCATGCAAAAGAAACATTTATGGAAGCAAAGAAAATCTTCACTAAGGCCTCTACCTCATGAAGTCAGGAGAAATCAGCTGAAGAAATGAACCCATCCATGATTACCACATTCTTGGAGACCTGCATGAAGTTGATCCATGCCAATAAGGTTGTGAAGGGCCTATACGAACTGATCAATCAGGGCGTTGGTAAGGATAGTGCTACTAGTGAACCATGCATGGTCAAGAAGCTTGGCAAGCATGACCGAGTAGGAGATGAGACTCACAATGCAGATAAGGGAATACAATATGGACCAAGTTGTCCTAGATCTGGGGTCCAACATGAATGTTTTGTGAAAATAGACTTGGGAAGGAATGGGGAGACCTATACTCCAGTTTTTTCTGATACAATTAAGAATGGTGAATCGACAAAAAATATCCCAATGGGGAGGCTGCAAGGGGTTGCAGTTGACATCGAGGGTGCGAGCACACTAGTGGAATTTGAGGTAATAGAGATTATGGATGATAGAAATCCTTACCCTCTGCTCCTTGGAATCGATTAAGTGGCTGAAATGAATGGGGTAATCAACCTGAAGAAGTAGAAGATGATATTTGAAAATGAGATCTACATAGTGGTGCCACCAGATCCTGTGGAAGAACCGAACTATACAAAACTAGTTTGAGACTATGAAATCAATGATGATCTGGACTAGATTTACAAGATAACACGTGAGACAAGGATTGGGTGTATCTGAAAGTGAATGGAGACAGTGAATGGAAGTATTGGATAGGATCGTGAAAGCTCCTACATGTCAAATTGGAGCATTGGCAGAACTGGTTTCATGAAGTAGCGACACTACTTTGTAATATGATGACCAAGTCGTTGCAATGTGTGTCATTTGAAGTCAAGGATATGCCTCATTATGATGGCCTAACTTATGTTTATTACTTTTTTGATGTATTTGAAAGAGAAGTGCCAGAGAAACATCGCTTCCAGGCCTTGGAATAGTTACTACGCTATGCCTACGAGATGGTGCGGTACGCACAAGGATAGTTTCAGTGATTGGTGTGACTATAGGAGGATGATGATAATACGTTTTAGGCAGCCAAAAGTGTGGATGACTGATAATTCTGATGGAAGAGATGACCCATGTGATCACCTGCCTAAATGGAATGAGGCTTATGGTGTAGAGCCCTAGCCTAAATGGGTGCATCTGTTTTTTCATACCAATGAATTGGTGCTTGGAAACCAAACTCCGCAATGGCACTAAAGAATGGGACATCTTGCACCAGGGATATTTAATGATGTTCATCTTTGACGATGGGTTTGAATGTGTTGACATGGTGCTATGGGAGGTTATAGTAGTGATCTTTAGGATATCGCAAGATCCTTTGGACCCAATCCAACCTAATTGGACTACCTAGTTGAGCCATGCACTGGAATGCTATAATGTGACCATTGAAGAAGAAGATGAGGATGCTCAAAAAGTTAAAATTTCGGAAACTGAAGGCCACTGCGAGGTTGAGGGTCCACAGATAGAGGATCCCAACATAATTGCACCACTGAAAACCATGCAAGTCAACATTGGCACAAAGGCAGAACCAAAATTTTCAAATATTAGGGACTATTGGGATGATGCAATAGTAGACATGGTCATTGAGCTCCTCTGCAAATATCAGGATTCGTTCTCCACAAAGTTTTCTGGTCTAAAAGGGATAATGGGAGACCTGGCTATCATGAAGATCACCCTGAAATAGGATGTGAAGCCTATAAAACAAATATCTTACCACATTAATCGTAAGTATAAGGAAAGGGTTTGCATTGACTTAGATAAGATGCTCATGACATGAATTGTTGAACCAGTAGAAGAATTTCATTGGTAAGCCTGATAGTGGTTCATGAAAAGAAATAGAAAGAAGAAATAAGGATATGTGTGGATCTCTGGAAGCTGAATGATGCTTGCGTGAATGACCCCTTCCCAATCCTTTTTGCTGATGAGGTCCTGGATAATGTAGATGGCCAAGAAGCACACTCTTTCGCTAATGGGTTCTCTAGGTATCAGCAGATCAAAATCGAGCTAGAGGATAGAAGTAAGATGACCTTTGTGACAGAATGGGGATGTTTTCAATAGTTTTGCAAATAATCATTGTGGAATTCAAAGACTTCATTCATAAGTTCCTGGAGATGTACTTTAAAGATTTGACAGTGTTTGGATTTGTCAAGTGTCATGTGGCAAGTCTGTGCTTAATGTTAGATACATGTCAAAGATACCATATCACGCTCAATCTAACAAAGTGTCTATTTTCTGTTCCTTTTGGGATCTTACTGGGGCATGTGGTTTGAAGACAAGGATTGATTGTAGACCTCGATGAAGATCACGGTGATAATCAACTTGGAGGCACTGAGAAATGTGAAATAGTTGCGTGCAACCTTGTGGCATATTAGATACTATAAGAAGTTCATCAAGAGCTATACCTAGATCACCGTGCCCATTGAGAAATTGTTGAAAAGGATGCTACATTCTGTCAAAGTGATGAATGTCAAAAGAGCTTTGACGTGCTAGAAGATGAAATGGTCACTGCGCGAATCCTAGGCTTCCCAGACTCGAAGAAGGAATTCCAAGTGCATGTGGATGCCTTCTATATTTTGGTGGGGGTTGTGTTGACATAGGTAGGTGAGGGGGAATTGGACCATCCTATAGAATTCACGAGCATGAATATGTCCAAGACGGAGAAGAATTATTCCAATACAGAGCGTGAAGGACTAGCGATGGTATATGTACTCCAAATGTTTACGCATTATTTTCTAGGTGGACATTTTAAGATGTATGTGGATCATTCTGCATTGAAATACCTAGTTAATAAGCTTGTGTTGGGGGGGGGAGATCTATAGGTGGTTGTTATTGTTCTTGGAGTATGATTCTGAAGTTATTGTGAAGCTTGGACAATTGAACATGGGATCTGAACATCTGTCACGCATCGAAACTAGAGAGGAGCCCACTATTTGGAGGAAGGACTGCCTGACACATAGCTCTTCGTAGTGTGCATCACAAATAGTCACCTTGAAGATATCATAAATTTCCTGACAATGGGGACTGAACCAGAAGGGTATACAAGCTAGTAGAAGAAGGAGCTATTATCTCCATCATTGCAGGAAACTTGTACAAAATGGGGTCAGACGAAATGTTGTGACATTATGTACCTGACTTTAGGCAAAGTAGCATCCTTGTGGAAGCTCATGGAGTAGGTGCAGGAGAACATTATGCAGGAAAAGCAATAGTACAAAAGGTTCTGTGTGCTGGATTGTGGTGGCCAACTCTAGATAAGGATGCAAAAACATATTGTAGGGCTTGTGACACATGTCAAAGGACCGACATGCCATCGTGGAGGGATGAACTACCATTGATGTTATAGGTGACATTACAATCATTCAAGAAATGAGCGATCAACTTTGTGGGCCCAATTTAGCCTCTAGGAAAGAAGACAAGTGCATGGTACATCATATCCACGACTAAGTACTTGACTAGGTGGGTGGAGGTGGATCTTGTGAAGGACTATATGGGTGCAATAGAAGCAAAGTTTTTTTTAATACATATTGACAAGATTTGACTGTCCAAATATCTTGATGAGTGATCACAGTATGCACATTCTTAATGAAACAATCAGCACGTTGACAAAAGGATATCAAGTGTATCATCAGAAGAGCATGCCTTATCACCCGCAGGCCAATTGGATGGTGGAAGCATTTAATAATATACTGGAGAACGCATTGAAAAATGTTTGTAATTCTTAGAGAAGTGACTGGGATGTGCGCATACTAGTGGTGCTATGGGTTTTCCGAATGACTTGCAAGGAGTTGATTGGGAAAATACCTTTCAAACTCGTGTATGGCATATAAGCTCTGATGCCAATGGAATACATTTTACCTAGCTTTCACATAGCAACACTCACAAAAATGGTAGACCATGGAGCCTTAGAAGAGAGGCTTGCAAAGCTAGTAGACCTTGAGGAGGATCGATTTCTAGCTAGATTTCATCAGAAATTTCAAAAGGAGTGTGAAAAGGCATGGCATGATCGGCACATTAAACTATGAACCTTCTAGGTAAATGATCTGGTTTTGTTATATGACAACAATTTTGATAAATTTCCAGGGAAATTTAGGATGCATTGGTTGGGGCCCTATGTCATCAAAGAGATTACCGATGTTGGAGTAGTTCAGTTGGTTAAGTTAAATGGGGAACCCTTCCCAGGAGAGGTGAATGGTATCCAATTGAAGCCATACACTAGTGAACTGACTAGGTGACTATATGAAGGAAACAGAGTCTTAGCGATTCAGGTAGCTGAAAGGAGGTGTGAGACTATAAACTACACTACCCAGGTTGGGGAACGACGTGATGAAGAAACTGCGCAGAACAAGGATATGTCACAAAGACCACACAAGCATGCAAAAGGTTGCACTACCTGGGATAAAATTATGCAGGTCAATTGGAAAGTGACCATTAAAGTCACTATTCATGATTTGATGATGAAAAATGGCCAAAAGGAGCAGGGGGTGACATTTAAGATGAAATTTATGGGTGATATCCTTGAAAATATGCTGCCAATATAGCATTAATGAACTAATTTTGGGGGGAACGATCTGATTTGAATTCAAAATGGCCTATAAATTACATGTGGCTGTCCAAAAAAGAGCACTTGGTATTTTTCACATTGACTTTTTGAGCTCTTAGACGTGTATGAATCGTGAATTCTTTGAAGCTATGATAGCGAGTTTGGTGTTTGAGTAATTTCCAAAGGAGACACAAGAACTATTGAATAGTGTCATGTCGACACTGGTAGAACTTGTAGATATTACAGAAGTAGTGACACCTAAAGGGGTTGGGCCAGAGGTTTTTATGGAAGTTGAAAGAGCTACTTTGGGGGTTGTAGACATACCAAAGTTTCCATGGTCGCCTAGACCAAGGCCTAACCCAACCCGGGAGAGCACGAAACAAAATAAAGGAAAGCAGGTTGTGACACTGCAACTGGTGTGCACGTCACCGAGGAGAAACCCACTGAAGGACAAGCCCACCACACAAGAAAAGGGAAAAGCAATTAACCTACAACCACAGGAGGAAGAAATTGAGGATATCCCAATGGACGATGAGGATCTTCGGATAGAAACGGATGACATTGAAGTTGAGGTGTCTGACCCCATTACTAAATTACCTAAGTACGTCACTCCACATAGGGGCAAGGCCAAGGCACCTAAGGACATTGATGAGAGAAAGGTCACCTTGTACACATGTCTACTGCTGGAGCAAATTGTTTTTGAAGGACTACGCTTGGGGTATATTTCAATGTTGAAATTGGAGGACTAGGACATAGCTCACACCAATTGATTCCTTCATATTCTGACAAGCTAGATGATGCACCACGTTCTCCATAATACCACTAGGATGACCTCATTGGAACCACAAAACTGGATCAAAGGTGTGGTTAAGGCGGGCCTACTGAATTTGCTATGGGTGTTGCACTAAAATTGCACACCCATTACCTTGTTGGTAATCAAGAAGTTGTTGTGCTTGGTACATGATAGGAATCTATGGTTGGAGGAGCCAATACCCATCAATGATAGACTACTCCATGGGATCAGGAGGCTACCATACTTAGGGGAGAATCTGACTATGATGTTTGGTGGAAAGGCGAGCGAGCTAGCCCTCATGGAGGTCATGAAGAAGAAGTTCGAATTAGTAAATAAGTCGCACAACAATACAATTACAAGTATTTCTGACCTTGGGGTCAAAGTGGCCACACAAATATTAGCAAGGAAGGTCATGTAGAAGTGTCCATCTGATGGAGTACCGATGCCCATCATAGCACTAGCTACCCAATGCATGGACAGGGTTCAATTTAATTGGGTGCACTACCTTTGTGGTGAGTTCCACAAAGGTAGAGGCACAGGATCTCAGCAAGACCTTCCACTATGTGTGGCTTTTGTTGTCCATTGTGCTGGTAGCCTGGGAGTTACCCGAAAACAATAAATTTCCCTTGGTCGCACTAGACCTACCTAAGGCCACAAAGTATGCTTCGTTATGGGCAACTAAGAATTGTCAGCGGATTAAGGACAACAGGATATTTTGGATCTTGATGGAGATGAATGTGCACATGGCCATCAATCACAAGCTACAGTTGTCGCCTATTGTCTTTGATAAATTGCAGCCGTACATGGTATTTAAGGCTAATTTCCACCATGTATCCATAACAGCATGGAAGGACCCCAAGAAGAAGTGGCATAACTTGCCCTACTTGGAAACAGATGATGCAATTCAAGCAGTTATTGGTAGTTGGCTGACAAAATGGCACATGGCCTTGGACTTGACTATAGGATCTAGCAAGACAACTACACAGTGGAAGAAGGAAAAAGCCAAGCTCAAGATGGAGCAACTAGATGAGAAAAGGAGAAAGGGGACTGAAGATAAGGCTAAGGCAGACCATGCTACCGCATACGAGAAAGGCAAACAGATAGGATGAGAGGAGTGCATCTCTGATAAAGAGAAGTCACAATCTCCAAAGGAAGAGGAAGAAGAGGACAATCAGACAAAGCAAGGAGGATCGGACCTGCAGACACCTCCATTCCATATCAAGTGCCCAAGGGGACAAGAAAAAGTAGGGCCACAGAAGAATTCCAAGGCTAGAAAGAGGCTCGTGGACCTGATCACCCTGACAGAGGGGGGACTAAATGAAATTAGAGGTACAGTGTGGGATACCACTACGAAACTACTGTAGCAGTTTGAGCAGCAATAGCAGTAGGCATTGGGGGCAATTCATGAGAATCTATGAAAGATGCAGTTTTGGGCATCACAAACTAGTACGACATCCACCAGTTTTGTGATTGGTACCTCAAAAGTCACCGGGATGCTGCATGCGAGGGACTGCTAAGCCAAGTGCTGCCAGATGGAGCACTATCAATAGAGACCAAAGCTAACAGACTTGCTGTCAGTGGCCTCAGGGGAGTGGGGCTAAACTTGGCAGCACTTCCTAGCGAGATGTTCCACATGTTGCAGGATGGGGTGATCATGGAATTGAGGGCCCATGAATAGCATGCTTTGTAGGTGATCAGAAAGAAGAGAATCAACAATACTCAGATGGGTGTGTAGCAAGACTCCAACATCACCTCCATGATGAAACTCACTCACACGAATCAGCGCATGATTAAGGTTGTGGAGGAAGCATCATGAATGGTCTTGGAGTTGGCCATTCCTGCAGATGAGCCGATAGATGTGCACACTCACAAACTCACTATGGGGGTGTACGATGCTTGCATAGAGTTGGAAAAGGTTTATCTAGAGCTAAACCTCCAAATTTCAGAGTTGTAGTTGAAGGCCCAACCTTCAACTCCATTGGAAGTCAAGGAGTAGTGAACCACTATTATCACAGAGGCAATAATAGAAGTACAATGTGTAGTGGCAGACTACACAATGCTTTTTGAACAGTCGTTCAAAGTACTAACCAGCCTACAAGAAGACCCTAATGTGCAGAGGTTGGAAATAGAAGTGCAAAAGCTACAACAATGCTATAATGAGGTCAAAGGGATAATGCATATTGTCACCCTCACATAGAGATTCACGAAGCTACAAGAAATCAAGGTATTGAAGGAACATGTGGATGAAATTGAGCACAAATAGGCAGTGCTGAAGGTGTGCTTGAAGCCTTAGTTAGACAAGGCCTAGTTGATCATGGCCTCCATTGAAGGAAAGCTGGCTAGTCTATAGGAGACTCAGCAGAAGCTTCAGGCTGACAGTGCAGGGCCAGTGATAGAGCAGTTGGTTGAGGAAATAAAGCAGGCGGTAGCACAATGCACTGCTATGGTAGCAGTCATACAACTCGAGTTGGCGGATATTCGCACCAAGATCTCTGAGCCCCCAGAGTGACTCGAGGGTGAGTCACCATGTTTTTGTTGGGGCGCTATTGGGAACAGGTTCCCTCATGAGTTGATTTTGGGGCTAAAAGCCCATGGTTT
Organism: Pinus taeda; assembly: GCA_000404065.3. Classification (NCBI taxonomy): domain Eukaryota; kingdom Viridiplantae; phylum Streptophyta; class Pinopsida; order Pinales; family Pinaceae; genus Pinus; species Pinus taeda. The sequence goes on along the minus strand of APFE031270441.1, from coordinate 80,495 downwards.
GGGGCAGAGAGCCCAAATTTTGTAATAAAGATGTAAAGTCTCTACATTTTATGATCACAAAGCATGAAGATGTCAAAGGGTTGTCTGCCCTTGTTTTGTAAAATCTCATGTCGGTTGTAGAAATCTACACATGGTCCATAGACCATGGGATTGTATGAAAAGGGAGTCTTAGAAGAGTCTAAGGCAAAGAAGTAATGGTAGAAAGAGTTTTTGGGTAATAATTTCTAAGTGTTCTCGGGTATTAGCATACGTAGAGGCTCTATAGCTGAGTGTGCAGAGGCCTAGGGTGGAAGTCCACAGCTGAGTGCGAAGATGCCTAGGGTGGATGTCCACAGCTGAATGTGTGGGCCCTTGCAACTGTGTGTGTAGGGTTGATAGAGTCTGTACTGAACTTGAGATATCAATAAAGAGAAGTATTATGCAAATCACTATGTATATTTTCTCTATTTAATGCAACTGATTATATTATGTTATGACTTGGGTTACCTTATAATGCTTACTTGATGCGTGAATGTATTTTATTATATTTGTTAATTGAAAGCAATCAAGAATATAGGTTTATGCGAAGATAACTATAATTGTATGGTAGGTTAGGTAACACTTAAGATAACTTGGGAACTTATATAGTAACATAGCCACAGGGGTATGTATGTTCCTAGACCTCTAGTTAGGTTTGCGTGAAGATCAATTGGATACCTTCACGGTCGTACTGAAGGATAGAATAAAAGGAACATCAATAAGCCCTAAAGGTTTTTCTATCTGCACAAAGGCAGGATCAGGAAGTATAGAACGACATAAAAACCATATTAGGGTGCCGAAACTTGGTTACTGCATCCCCCCATACTGCTTCAGGTGAGACTTCAGTCTGTGCTCCGCAGGCTGATGCTAAAAGGGCCAGTAGTGTAGTGATTTGCTTGGATGAATAATGATGAACCTGGGTCAGGGACGATCAAGCCAACAACCTTTCTAAGTGGAGAGTTGCAAGAATAATTTTATATTAAGTAACTTGATGATTTTAAATTTTCAGACAAATCCCTAAGAGAAAAGGTATCTTCAGTCCTTAAAATTAGTTTTATTAGTATTGTTTTTCTTGCAATAATTTTGGACATAAAGCCATAGACTATAGATGGCATGTAAGAAAACAAGACATGTTGGGAAGAAGAAACCTAAGAATTCCCAAATTGGGCAAGAGACATCATGTTCAAAGGAGTATAGGCATTTATAATAATCTTGTATGTTATAGTAAGTCCTTTTCCCCATTCTTAAGTAATGTGGAATGCTACAACTGTGACAATTTTGGTCATAATGCACTAAGCTACAAGTATGAGAAGACAAAGCCTGGTTCTTAGCATATGCATGAAAATATAGTAGATCAAGGTTGGAAGACAAAAAGGAACAATAAAGAAAATTAATACAAGTGTGTGTTAAGAGATATGTGTAAATTGGGCATGTTGAATAATGGAAGGAGAAATTATCAAGGAAATAACTCTTCTATGAAGTAACATGAGAGAAAAATAAGAGAGATGAATCTCAAAGTCATGGGGTGAAACCCTTTGTATGTGCTAGTTGTGAGAACAAACTTTAGTTAAAGAAAGGGAGAAACAACCCAATTACTTGTCTCTTTCAAATGAGGAAAAGAGGTTGTAATAGGGTTTGGCTAAAGAAAGAAGAAAGGAAGGAGGATTTCCCTCCAGCCATGCAGATCTAAGAGAAAACCCAAACATGGGAAAAGAAATAGATAGAGGGTAATGCCTCTAATTTTACTTAATCAATGTAGGCTTAGATGAAGAAGGAGGAAATTCTACTCTTAGGGATTAGATCCTCAATTTCTCTTCATTAAAAGGAGAATGGACTTAAGAGAGGACAAATAAGTTAGATGTAAGCAATAAAAAAAGAATAATAAAAAGTGCATATGAAATTTGGAGGTATGCTTGAGTCCCCTTGCTGATCACAATAATAGTTTTTTTTTATTTCAAATGTATCATCTTTCAAAGAGAGAGGAGAATGTAGTCCACTTAGTTTCACGAGGAGTTCACAATAATTTATTCTGAGAGAAAATGAAGAGACACAGTAGAAGAGTAGGATGACAAGAGGCCCATAGTTAATTCAGGTCCACATGATCATTTCCCATGCAGAGGCAAGGAAGCACATGCAAGAGATCAGGGAGCATTAGCTCAAGGGGAGATACTTCAGTAAGAAGTAGTAGGCAATGTTTTTTAGCCCTGAGAAGAAAGATTTCTAGGTAAATGAAAGGACTAAATATTGTGTGAAATACCATTATTTCATTTAAGTTATGAGTTAAATTTTAGATAGTAGTCTTTTATTCGTGAAATACAATTGGTACAAGATTTTAATGTCCCTTAGCTTTCAATTGGTATCACTATGTCTATTGGCACTCTAGGTTCATATGGAGTAATCCTTTTGTGTAAATGAACATCTATTCTTGAGAAGGAACCATAAGAGCTTGCTTGGTACAATATTCAATTTGTATCAACCTTTAGATACAATTGGTATCATCTAAGGGGTAGTCCCTAGATGTGGTTGCATGATCTCAAGGGGAGAAAGAGTTTAGAATTCTCATAAGTAGTGAGCACAGTCTAAGTAGCAGCAACAATGGTGAAAATTAAGCCTCAATGCATGACTAATGGGTGGTATTTACATGCAACATAAATAGCATGAGCACTTTTATTTGATATTTATTTCATTTAATTGGTTCAAAAGGTGCACTAATAGAGAGATTATATAATCAACAATGTAATTCATTCAAAACTGGAGGATTATTCAAAGTAGAGGTAGTACTTGTTCAAGGGGAGAATATATCATATTTATAGTTCATAGAAAAGAAACATGTACAAGAAATATTAGCCTCAGTGATATACTTCAATTTCCCCATCAAGAAGACAATAGCCCTTGAACATAGGTATGTAGATGAAGAATGCACATTAGTAGTATGTGATTGAAAGGGGAAGAAGAAGCATCTTGTAGCCCTTTTCCATTTATGTCAAAATGGGAGAGAATCTTATTGGAGTTGTTTCTATGGCCATAAATGTGGACAAATGATGCGGTGTTTCAATCAATGTGGAAGGGGGAGACTGTTGGATAGTTGAAATTTCCTGGATGGCTAGCAGAAGAAAGTGTGTTGGCATTTTGATGTCAATAGTCATGCGAGGAGATGTGTTGATACTTGGTGTTAATAGTAACTATGTTGGAATTGATGTAATCTAGACTAGAATTGAAGTTTGTGACAACAAATGTTGACATCAATATGCACAATTTGTTGCACTTAGTGGGAGTTCCATGGTTTCTATTCACTTGTAGGGAATAATCATATTAGTGGTCTTTGTGGGGAAGTCATAAAAACATGACTATGATGGTTTGGGGTCCTAGACTTTGGAAGCATTTCTGCTCTCAAGTTCTTAGCTCAAATGCTCTTGGTTATGATATAGTTGGATAATGCTTTGAAAAATATTTCCAACCATATGTTGAAGTTTGCAAATGGTCCCTTGGAAGAAACATTATGGTTAGTAAAGGTAAGGACTTCAAATCCATAGTAGTAGTGCCTCAAAGGGTGTGAAGCCCAAAATCCAGGAGGTTTATTTAAAAGAGTTATGATTGTGTTGATCAAGGGTAGTAGGAACATTGCCTAGAAGCTTGGACGCATGGAGTTATGGTAACAAAGCCTAGAACCCTAGAACCCTGGAAGCATGGTGTTATGGTGACATAGATTAGAAGCCTAAAATACTGGAAGCCTGAAATCCATTAAGGTTGAAAAAATGGAACCTCGAAAGCTGACAAGGTTTTGTGATTGAGACCTTGACCTTACAGTGGGGCTGACAGATGGAGGCTTCTAGAGGTCGACAGAGAAAGGTATTCAACGGTTGATCGGTGGTAGGTGGGACAATACCAAAAACTTAAAGAAATATGAGAATAAGTAGGAATTTAGAGTATTTTCATAGGTGGGCCAAGCCCGGGTGCTCCGAAGGCCGTAAGTCTTAAGGAATTCTATTTAAAAAGGGATCTAGGCACCAGGGCGTCCGAGATCCAACTCCGTAAGGATACACACGCACACACACATACACATATTATTGGGTAGTAATGATTATTTTACAATGGTCTTATAGTGTTTTGGTGACCAAGGGTCTTATTCTATTAATAAAGGGAAGTTAGCCCCCATGGGGTAGTAGAGATCTCTGGTGCCTAGTCGTCTAGTTATAGGTCACACCACTAATGCCTATGAAGGATAACAAGGATAATATCCAAGGGAAAGGTACTAATCGACAAGTGAGTTGGCCAAAAGCCCAGAAGACCATAAGATGTATGAAATACATAAGACAAGAAGTTACGGGCAACATGACATCCATGCTCCAACTCCACAATGAGATATGCATATGTATGGGACCTGATGAATAGATGAATGATGGTTTTCATGTGTATTAGTGACCAGGGGCATACAAGGCTTAACACATGGCATTTAATCCCTTGAGGATATAGTTCAAATAGGCACCCACGAGTTTGATTGGAATTTTTCTTCATTGTTAAGCAACGAAGAGCCTACAACATATTTAAAATGGAAAATTTTGTGAGCCTTGATGTGTAGGAAAAAGCATTGACTGCATATATTCAAAATATTGATGATTTAGAATATTTCAATAAGAATTTCCCCATATTTGGCGGCTAATATAGATTGATTGTCAGCCATAATTGGCTCCTACTTGCACGTCTGTCGTATTTGGAGTTTAGCGCCTTTGAGAATGAGAGACCACAATTGTACAAAATATTTATTGGGACTTTATTGAATATAAGTAAGCCTCATGATATTTCTTGCATGCTAATGAAGAACTAAATGAAAAATATGGTTAAGTGTAGACATGTTGATCACATTAAAGGAGAGACATGCCAAAAGTACACTCTAATCTCTACTAGAAATTAAGACACACAAGGAGCCTTACTGTGGTATAAACATGAACTGTGAATTGAGTCTCATTATGGATAAATGTTGGGTGAAGAATATAAGAAAATAATATCACATTGTCATGTCAAAGTGTGTCCTCAACGTTGAGGAACCATGCTACTAGTACATGCATAAATTAATGGAAGGTCTCTTTGAGTGTGCAAGTTTACTTAGATTTAATTCGTAGTATGGAGATTGATCAAGTTTCCATATTTATGTTTAATGTAACTATATTGATGAGGAAACATTATGCAATAACATCATGGATAGCCATGCATGAAGGAGTACACTCTCAAATAATGTGGAGCACAACTAAGACAACATCAACCATTGTGAGCAGAGGAACAAAACCCAGGATAGCCATTGAGTAAAGTGGGAGGGGATTCAAAATTGGTGAGTGAGATGAGTGGAGAAATATAGGTGTGAGCACTGATGAGAAGAATCCAAATGTTCCTATGTTCGAAAGAGAAACTAAGAGTACCTATGTAGACGAGAATCGATGAAAGCGCTAGTGTTGACAGTAGAGGGCTGAAAATTGAGTATTAGTACAAAGTGAGCAGATACAGAGTGCTACATGGACTAAATGAAGTGAGGATTGCTAATTAAATCAAGGTATAATATCAAGCGGAGTAGGTTCCAATTTAGTGGGCTAGGTTGATAAACACAAAGCTGAAACAAGGCAGAATGGGTGCCAAGGACAGTGAACATTAGTTCCTTATTGAATGTGGATTGGAGTTTGCATACAGGAAGTTGGTGCTTCCATCTCTACTAGGTGTCTGAGTAAGTCTTGGGGGTTGGTGCCTCATGCAAGTAGGTTCTTTCCTAAATCTAAGGAGTTGCAAGTGGGTTCTTGCAACAAATCCATAAAGTTGGTGCTTCAGATGGAGCTTCTAGTAAGATGGTCAAGTGTCTAGAAAAGAAGGGATTTGGTGCCTCCTACTAGTGGGTGCTAGAAAAAAATCAAAGGAAGTTGACGCTTCCTGTGAGTGGTGTCTCACAAACAAATTGATGTAATAGAGTAGGTTCTTATATTTACATCAATAACCAAAGAAGGTTTGGTGGTTTTTCTCCGAGAAGGGTTTCCACATTAAACTTCTTTGTCCAATGTGTATGTTGCTCATGATGTGTGTTTATGTGTTGATTTCATTTTGCTGCCACATGATATGTTGTTGACGTTTATATGGATGGTTTCCAATTTTGAATGAAAATATAAATTGGCACAAAATTTAAATTAGACTTAATATTGATTCAAACCACCCCCTCACCCACCCCCCTCCCCCCTCTCAGTATAAACATTGTTTCCAATGCCACTCACATTTGTCATGAAGAAAAAATCATGTGTATGGAATGATGAGTTTTATTTGGAATTATCTCTATTAAATTATGCCATGTCTTGTACACAAATATTGGACATACTAAGTTATGGTAAAAATTTTATAGTACAATGTCATCCAATAACAAAATAATTGGAGAAATATCACAAAAGAAGGGAAAAAAAACAATTCCAAGAAAATATTTGGTTATTATATATAAATATATATATATATATAATATATATTATATAATATAATATATATATATTATATATATATATATATATATAGATAGATATACAGATATATATGAAAAGGCATGGAAATAATTTTTCATTCAATAAAACTTTTTGGTATGCTTATCACACCGGGAGCTTTTATAATAAGAGAGACAAATACAAAGTAAATTAAATTTGGATAAGATAATTACATTATAAGAAGAAAAAAAAGGGGTTGCAAAAAAATAATCGTTTGATTTTGTAATAATATATGAAAATGGGAAGTGAAATGTAGTAGGATATGATCTTTCTAGAATAGAATAAGTCTCATGTTAATATTCTATTACATCTTTTGTTTAGAATAAGATCACCTTTAATAAAAAAATGAAAACAATAATAAATAAATAAAAAGCCAATGTATAAAGGAGTGAATGAACTGGGAACATTGGGAGTGGAAGGGAAATATGCTTCATTACAGTGGTAGATTATTTTATTCCATCAATCTAATTTGAAGTAACAAATATTAATGATGTCCCATGACTCTTAGATGGTATGACATGAAATGTTCATGAAAACATATCAAAGGATCAAGAAAGCCTTTTGAGAGGGTTATCTTAGATAGTATCATTAAGAAACATAATCCCAATGGATGAAGTGGCTTCCTCTAGTAGAATCATGGTATAATACTAACTATTACACATCCAATAAAATGTTCCCATATGATATTCTCTACGGAAATCCATTTCCTTGTATCTCATAAATTTTGTAAGATAAGTCAAAGTGTATGAAATAGATTCGCATATGGAGAAGAGTAAAAAATTATTGTAATTATTAAGGAATAGGAAAACCCTCAAAAGGTGTAAAATAGAATGAAGTAGTAACAAATCAACATCGAAGTGTAGGAAAAATTAATGAGGATGATTGAGTTTTTTTTATACTACAACCCTATAAGTAGCCTACAATTAAGAAAAGGAAGAATACAAGTTTAGATCCAAAGCTTTATGGACCCTACAAGATTATTCATACGATTTAACAAGTGGCATATGTGTTATAGTTAATTTTGTCACATCCAATAAAAGGGCCTGAACATTAGATCAATCATCATCCATTAACACTTTGCATTCATCCCCAACAAATCCTAGAGAACTCTCTCTCCAAAAGGTCAAAGAAGTTTGGATTATAAAAGCTAAAGACCTAATTTGTGGCCCCATAGCACTTTCGATTGTGTAACTTGCATTGTTACAACTTGTACACAGATAATTTTCACTTACGCGTGCATGTTTCCTTCATAGTAATAGTGACGACTCTTGAATTTCAGTAAAGATAAAAAATAATTTCGAATCTTCTCTTTCCAAGAGCTTCCTGAGTGGTTTAAACTATTTAATGTTAGATCAATATGTTGAAATATTATACTTGATTTATTATCTCTTATCCCTAGAAATTATCCTCTCCCATATGTTGATTTAAGTCCTATATTGGTAAACCCCAAACCACCCCATTTACACTATAAATTCACTACCTACAATAAAGTGTAGTTTGGCTTTTGGAGACTCTAAGTTATGCCCTCTACTTCTACTTTGTGCCTAGGGATACATTATCCATCCATGCACTTGAGTTGTGATTGAAGGCTTTCTTTATGGGAAAGGAAGGACAAGATAGTTGGGGGACATGTACAAGGTCAAGATCTCAAAGAGTTCTACCTTCTCCTACATTCCTTAATATATTTTTTTTCTTATACTTATTCCTCATTTAATAAATATGTATAAAAATGCCTTGTTGACTCATTGTTGAGAGTTGTTAGTCTAGGATATTTGTATATTTTGGCTCTCTTGCTTACTTTAGTTATTTTGTAGGTTCCACTTTCAGTATTTAGAGTTGGAGCTAGAGCATACAAGTCAAGAGTAGACAAGAGCTTGCATTGGATTCTAGATAATTCTTCCTTCCATATTATAAACTCTCTAATGAAATCATCATTATTTTTGTCTTTGTTGCCTCTAAATCAATCCACTAGATATAGGGACTTTACTTCTATTCACAGAAGGAAATTATCCTTCAAACAACTCTGTGATTCCACTAGGGAATGAGATGTTACTTTAGTGGTTTCCTTTGCCTAGCATTTAGGACCTTTGAAAATGACTCAATTTGGCTTGTTCAGATAGCTATTAGTCTTAGGAAAGTATAATTATAAGCATCGTAGGGTTTTTTTTTCACCATTTGAGAAAAATAAACCCCAACACACTTTTTATTCTGAGACAAAGTGACCCAATGCACATGTATCTCTGTGTAAGTGCGACGATTCAAACTTTTATTGGGATCATTACATATTTTCTATGTATTACATGTGGAAAATTGCAATTTCCCAGTACATTAAGTGCGACCCATCCCACTTAGCGTACATACTACCTACACTGATTCCTGTAGGACGCGAACAATTTTCATTTTTATGTGTTTCTATAAGTTCTATTGTGATGAAATGTTCTTTCATGAGTCTCTCAACTGGTCAACGTTTCTATAAAGTGAATAGTGTGTTTAAATTTGAGTTTTATTTCCCTTTGATGAGATTTTTCTTTTTTTTCTCTTCTTGTCAATTAGGGTTTTTTTATCACTTGGATTCATTATTGATTTGATAAAATAATTTCATGTACAGCTTCATTATGTGTGAATTATTTTGATTCAATAATCCAGTCACATTTCATTTGAAAATTGAAAAGGAAAAGAAATGAAAAAAAATAATTGTATTCATGTGATGGGGCTTTTAATTGAATTGGAATAGTACATTTGAAGATCTTAATTAGGAAGTTCTTATTTTTTGTTTCATCATTGATTGAAACTCCCTCCTTCCCTTTAATAGATATTCATTGAATGAAAAAGAGTTATTTTACCCATGCTAGTTACATTATAGGATGTCCACGTGAATTTGTTTCATGATTCTTGAAATTGAAACTTAGTTCAAGATCAACTTTAAAATTTATTCGATTAACCTAAGGAAATTTTAGAACATTAACGACACACGTAGTGGTCTAGGCTAGAAGACATGTTTTGGCATCATTATGTTAGGTTCCTATACCAATATGAGTCATAATTTTGAATGACTAAGGTTAAGCCTTGTAATATTGTACATACCTTTGCTTCCTACAACTATTTTCCATATTAAAAAATTAAAATATGTAAAGAGGGTATGTCCTAAAAGATCAATCAAAGGACAAAAAGAATGAAAAGGTCAGAAAAAATGAAAATATATGAACCCCAAAAGACAGAAAGAGACCATGAAAGTGTGCAAGTCAAAATGCCACTACTATTTACTTTTTATGCATAATAAATTATTGTGTGCAGCTTGTTACTCATGCCATAATCCATGATAGTCAAATTGCTTAAACATGGCTATTTCATGTTTTAAATTTTATGTGTATAGTTAGAAGATAAAATTTGACCAAACAGTATAATCTTGGCAGATCATTAGATAGGTAGAGTGAATAAAAGGAGCTCATTAGTTTAGTATGAGCCCTTGGATTACATAAGGTTAGATTTATATAGTTTTCTATGTAAAGAAAAGAAAAATATTGATAAGGGTTTGCTAGCCTAAATGCATCGAAATAAAGCAAAGAAAAAATGGTAGGGTAAGTAGGGTAAGTAGTAGAAAGGTTGCAGAAACATCATGTTATTACACAAAAAACACTTTGTTCTAAAGGCATCTTTCAAATATGCATAAGTAGTAAAAAAAGCAAAGGCAGTGGTTCACAATATGATTTATTTAACATCTCCATCATTCATTTTAACCCCTATGACACTCACTAACTTCCCTTTCATAATAAAAATATTAATGCCTATAGTTCTTTAAGTCAAAAAGGCTCAGAGCATTTCTCTAACTTCTAGTGGGACCAGACCCTTGGCTTGATGACTTAAGATGGAAAGGTGTTAAATTTTGTTGCAATTCATTCATTCCCCTCACAAAACCCATTTTGCTAAAGGCTAAATTCCTTTTGCCTAGGAAAACCCCATGATAAACATATTTTATGCAAAAAACCCACCAAAATACATTTATCCTAAGTACTACATGTATGGAAAGTGTATAATATTTTCTATACCTAAGTACAATACCACTTCTACTCATTTCATCTCATATTAACTTTTTAATTAAACATATAAAATTTTTGGAAAACCCATTAGCCCATATATATTTAACTCCTTTATATGAAATAACCCAACCCCTTAGTTTAGTTATAAACTATATGACTACCCCATATCCCACAAAATATATTAAAATCCCACCGTAAATCCTTAATCATGTATTAAGGCACACCCAATGAGATTAAGTGTTAATTTAATCCTATGCTACCGGTCATTAGACCCATGGCCCCCCCGAAAACTTTATGTGTAAATCACCGTGCAACTCCATCTACCCACCACCATTGATCATCCCTCCATCTCATCCAATGGTATGTGATCATATCAACTGTGTCTGATGTCTATCCTTTCCCCTCCTGATAAGGTAGTTTTCTCCAATCCCTAGAATTCTGTGTGTCACGTGGTCAACTAGATCGGGTGATCCCCCCTCAAAACCACTTCCCTCTCAAAAGTGGTGCGATGACCCCATTAAACAACCTTCCTGTATAACCAAAAAAATTTCCCACTATTCATCATTTAATGAACCCCCCAAAATTAACATTCTCCCAAATTAACGTTCTTTCCTATATAAGCCCAATTACCCCTTTATTCACTCTTTCCGTGCATTTGCTATTGAGAACTCATAAATCCATTGCGACCCTTGCAAATTGAGAATTCGCTCATAGACCTCTGTCATTGCTCCATAGATGCTACATGTTGGGTTGTGTTAGATTCCTTCTACAACCAAGCCACATAGTTAACCAGGGTGTTCGAGGGGGGTGGGTAGCCCCCCTCTATGGGGTTCGGGGTAGTGCCCCAGGGAAATTTTTTTTGGACCCTATATTAGGTTGGGCAGACCTACCTATGCTTCGACATGTATAAATATGTATTGTAACATTGAAAGGAAAATAATGAAAAATCAAGCTGGTTTTCCTAGTTTTGGGATCCAAGCGAAAATCTTTCTGTATATGTGTTATGCTCTTGCATTTTTATTTTCTATGTTTTTTTTTTTGGAATTCGTATGCAGATAATTTCTGTATGGGGTTAAAACCTAAATTTGGTATCAAAGGTGTTTTGGCTTCAAGAGGATGTCTTTGTTGCTGAGGCTTTTCGATTAGGCCTGTGGTAGACCCTATTCAATGGGAGATCTACAAGATCGATTCTAGTGGTAAAAGAAGATGGTGAGCAGTGGAAAGATAGATATCGAGAAATTTAGTGGTGAGTGTTTTGAGCTATGGAAACTCAAGATGGAGGATCTGTTGTTGGATAAAGATCAGTGGATCGTGGTAGATCCGGGTACTAAACCAACATGAGTGACTGATGAAGAATGGAAGAAGTTGGATTGGAAGGCAAAGAGCACAATACAATTGTGTGTCTCTGATTCAGTATTGCTGAAAGTATCAAGGGAAGCTACGGTGAAGGATTTGTGGGACAAATTAGGGACTTTGTACCAATCTAAGTCTCTGGTGAATAAATTGTTCCTATGGAAAAAGCTATATAACCTCAGGATGAAAGATGGAGACTTGGTGACAGAGCATCTGAATGCGTTTAATGCTATGGTAAGTCAGTTATCATCTGCTGATATCAAAATTTTAGATGAAGATAAGTGCATTAGTTTGTTAGGTTCTCTACCAGATTTGTGGGATAGTTTGGTTATTGCAATAGGTAGGAATGCAACTTCCATGCAGTTTGATGAAATAGTATCATCCTTGCTGATGGGGGAGATGAGATGGAAAAATATGGAGAGCCAAAATGCTGATGCCTTGTCTGTATGAGGATGGTCCTAGAACAGAAACAAAAATAAGTCATCGAGTGGGAGATCTAAATCCAGAGGGAGATATAAATCTCCAAGAAAACCTGTAAAGGTGGTGTGTTGGAAATGCGGAAAGGAAGGGCACTACAAAAGGGAGTGTAAATCTAATTCTTTTGACAAAGGAAAGGGATCTGATGATGCTCCTTCTACAGAAGTGAAAACCACCTTAGATGAAGGTGGGGATGTGTACTTGGCTTCTTCAAGTACACATGTAGATCATGAGGCATAGTTGATTGACTCATGTGCATCCTTTCACTTCAATCCCCATAGAGAGTGGTTCTGCAAATATGAGAAATACAATGGTGTTGATATCTTCCTAGGGGATGATAAGACAGCTAAAATCGATGGTCACAGAAAAGTAAAGTTGAAGTTGCAAGGTGGAAGGGTTAGAACACTTCCAGGTGTTCTACATATTCTTGCGTTGGCCATAAATCTGATTTCTATAAGAAAGATGGATGATGTAGGTGTAAAAACAATGTTTGAGAAAGATACCTGCAAGATGGTTCGGGGAGCATTGATAGTAGTGCTTGGAGCTTAGACTAGAACATTGTAAAAGCTGCAAGGTAGACTATTGTTGATGGGTGCAACAGTTCTGTGGTTCCTGAAAGTGGAGCAGAAAATCTAGTGGTCTATGGAGAGAAGACCATGTTTTGGCATCAAAAGCTTGAACATCTTGGAGAGAAGGTTCTTTGTATACTTCATGGTAAATGTATGGTAGAAGGTATGAGTAATAGGTCTCTGGATTTTGATTTGTGTGAAACTTGTGTATATGGGAAGCACAATCGGGTGACTTTCCCCTCTAGTGGTAAGAGGGCAAAACAGATGTTAGAGCTTGTGCACAGTGATGTGTTTGGACCTGTGAAGGTTCCATCATTGGGTAAGTCTATGTACTATGCATCATTTATAGATGACTTCTTAAGGAATACATGGATATATTTCCTTAAGAATAAATCTAAAGTCTTTGACTAGTTTAAGAAATTTAAGGCTCTAGTGGAAAACCAAACAGAGAAGAAGATAAAGGTGTTGAGGACAAATAAAGATGGAGAGTTTTGTAGTAAGGAGTTTGAAGAATTCTCTAAGAAGTGTGATATAGCATAATAGAAGAATACTTCATATACACCTCAGCAAAATGGAGTTGCCGAAAGAATGAACAAGACATTGATGGAAAGGGAAAGAAGCATGCTCAGTGGTGCTAGGCTTGGATAGGAATTCTCGGTAGAGGTGGTGGAGACAACATGTTACCTAGTCAATAGATCACCTTCATCAACATTGGAGGATAAGACTCCAAAAGAGGCATGGAATGGTAAGAAACCCTCTCTTTCACATCTGAGGGTATTTGGATGTGATGCATATGTACATTTTCCAAAGGAGAAATGAACCAAGTTAGATAGTAAATCTAAAAAGTCCATCTTTATTGGGTATGAGGATGGTTTAAAGGGTTATATTCTTTGGAACCCAACAACAAGGAAGGTTGTGTATAGCCAAAATGTGGTGCTCAGAGAGGCCAAAGATGTTCTTAAACATGAAGTCCAACCAAGGGAGCCTGAGAAGATAGAGTTTGAGCTAAAGGAGGAAGAATCAGACTCTACAGCAGAGGAGGAATCAGAAGATGAAGAGCGACAAACTCTGGGTGTAAGAAGATCAGTTCAAGAAAGAAAGCAGTGAGAAAGGTAAAATCCGTCTGCGTTCTGTTCAAATTTTTCTTTATATATTACTGATGATGATCCCAAAACTATGAAGGAGGTAGTAGATTCAGTGGATGGAAAGTCCATCTCATTCATCAATCCGTACCAAAACTGTACGGATCTCTACAACCTCCATAAACCACTATTTACAGTCAATTTCACCCAATTCCAGGTATTTAGCTGTGGAAAACCCACTCCATTGTCAAATTCCAAGTAAATTCACCCTCATAACACTATTAATTAAGTAAAAAATATTGAATTTACTTTGATTTTTACACTTTTATCCATAACCATCTGCAAAATCATTGTTTCCCTAAAATCTCTGAATTAGCCTGCACACTCAAATCCATAATAACTGAGTATGGTTGCCCCAATTGCGATGGACATAAGGCCATATCTACACCTCACTTAGACCTGGACCACCTTTCTTTAGCTGATAAAGATTTCCAAATAAAGGATACCACTGCCCTAGAGTCCCTGCTCAAAGTACATTTCCAAAATAGGGACAGATACCTCAACCATGTTGATGAGATTAGCCTTTGGGAGTCAAATTCGGCCAAATACCAATTCCCCCAAGTCCACATTTTCCTAGAGATTTTCCACTACTATCATGCCAATTACATCCCTAGTCTAAGAGCAGTGATATCCCCAAACCAAACCATACTATCCACCATCACTACTGAGTCCATTAATGAAATGTTGCAACTCCAACCAGGGCCAAACCTAACTCCCCTCTGAATTGGAGACCTATTAGACTAGTATCCTAAGCTAAGCCCTACAAAATTGGCCCAGATATTCCAATCCTTCATCAGAGAGGAAAAATACATCCCCAAGGACTCCCCTCCATATGTATCAGCCATTTTCTCCCCATGGGGCCAGAACATTGTAACCATTATATCCTATGTTTTGGGGTACACCACTATTGAATACATTGATGAGTTGATCCTTGCCTTCATATCCATCTACACTCCAGGACAACCTCCTTCTATAATTTATGACTATGCCTAATTTATAGCTTATAGGATGCATGAACATTTTCTTAGAATGAGAAATGAAAGAGTTTTCAACTATTCCTCAGTATTATACCATATTTTCTTGTATTATCAAACTGATAAGTTCCCATTCACCCTTCAGAACCTCAGCACCAAGGGTCAGCCCCGGTCAGACATTTTTTGGACCCCATTGGTCCACCAATATCAGTCTCCATACTCTTGTTCTTATTTCATTGATTTATTTGCACACCTAGTCATGGCAATGTTGACTAGAAGCCTTCCTCCAAGAATCATTCCAGAAATTAAGAGAGTCCTCCAACTTTCCAAGCATACCAAAGTGGGTGATTGGTACCTTTATCAGAACCATACAGAAATCAGAATATATGGTTGCATGCTTGTGCCATATAAGTTGCCAAGATACCTCACCATGAGGTTGTTTGCCTTAGAATATTATAGAAAAATCATCAATACATATGAATTAAACTTCATCAATGCTAAGAATAAAGCCAATTTCAAAATCAAAGATAAATTAGGTCCCTTCATCTGTAGTTCCAGAGAGGTAGGGAAAGAGGTAGGCCTAATCCTGCAAAGAATGAAATTCCAAAGAAGTTCTATTTCGAGATATGACCCTTTGGAATTCATTACCAAGAGGAGACAAAATTTCAAGCTAGGACCTTTCATTCACCATCCCATACCTAAAATAGAAGCATATGCCAATCAAACAGAATGGGTGGAAGGTACCCTAGTAGACCAAGACAACACCAGGGTAGACATAGAGAATACTCTCTTTGATCTAGAAAGACAACTTAATGAAGTTTCTCTCCTGTAGGTATCAAAGCAATCAGACCTACCAGAGACAACCATGAGTACCCCTCCAATTATGCAGACTCCTAAAAACGAGGAGAAGAACCTAAAGAGAAGTAGGGAGGAGGCCACTACATTAGCAAGAGAAATCCCATATGCTCAGCCAGAAACAATCCAAGCAAAAAGGCAGAAAATGAATTTTGTCTTTGAACATGAGGACACATATTACTCAACTGAGGTCACAAACACAAAAGGAAACAAAAGCAAGCGTACCACTCCATATGAAGGCATGTAAGAGCCTTCCACATCACAGACTCAGATGTTGGAAAGGTAGCTTAGTGTGGAAGTGTCTTCATTCAGCAGACCTTCTGATAGAGACTGGGACGTAAAAGATAGGTTCAAGGAAATCAAAGCAAGAAATGAGAGGATTAAGGCCCAAACTTATGCTAAGTACCTAAATCTAACTCTCACCAATCACACAAGGCTAATGTTAGCCTTTGACATTAAAGAGGGAAAGCTAAAAATTTCTTTTATTAAGCCTACAACTCAGTAGCCCAAGACATCATCTGATTTCAAAAGGGTAGACTTTGAAGTGTTGTCCACGGATATTCATCCCAGAGACTAGATGGAACTATACAAACAGGCTGGAGAGATGATATACTCTACCCTAACAGGTAAGGCCATAGCTTCTCATCAGCTACATAACTCTTTGAATAACATCTATGCTCAATTTCAATTAGAGAAGGCCTTCTCACAAGCCAAGGATACGAGGATCAAGTCTTTAGAGGACTTAGTGATTGAATTCGGACATGATCCCAAGGATATAAAAGCTACGGAGAAGCTTATAAAAAATAAAAATGATGATATAGCTGCATTGAAGAAACAACTAAAAATACCTCAACTACAGCGTCCGCAAACATTGGAAGTCCTAGAAACCCAGGAGAAGCATGAAGAGCTCATGGACTTAGTCTTAAAGCATAATGATAAACTAAAAGAAATAGAAAAGGAATTGGATGCTTTAATCCAATTAAAACAAGCAAATGTGGCCACTTCTTCAACAAATGTTATCCTTACAGTCTCCACAGTAGTGTCATCCACATTGGCAACATCTTTGCTACCTATAGCTCCACTTGCAATAGCCTTACTAGTAACAATAGAATCTACATTAGCAGTAGGTGCATCATGAGAGTAAGCAACAAAACTAGTCAAATCCATGGAAGAGATGCCTATGCAAGCTAGTGAAATGAACAGGTTAAGAGAAAAGGTTCCATGTTTGGAAATTGACTACAAACTTTCGCAACTTAAGCAAAAAGAAGAAGCACAAAAAGTCCAAAGAATGAGTGAAAGAATCAAAGTCTTAGAGAAATACTTAACACAGGAGAAACCCCTTGGGCAAACCAAGGAAATGTTTAGGGCCAATATCATTGACTCTGTCAATGATATTTGGCCATCAATTCAAGTTATTTTTGAGGAGACAGAGTTAATAAAGATAGCTACAAAAGCTATCCAAAAAGTAAAGGAGGAGTTGGGAGATAAGCCTGAGGATGCCAATAGACTCATCCACTTCCTCAACAACGAGAATAGATATGACCTCCATGATCTAAATATGGAAGATAGAATTGAGACTATTTTAGAAACAAGGAAGGTTCTTTCCAAACGGAACCTCATGCTTAACTTAGAAGAAAAGTACCACAATATGCAGGTAGCCATTGATAGGTTAATGGCTAAATTTTAGATTTTAAGGGAGAAAGGTCTACCCAGTACTTTGGATATCAATGACAAACTTATGACACAGTTGGACTATGATAAAAGACTCAGAAAATTGGCTAAGCAACAAGAAAGCACTTCATCCATAAAAGGCCCGCCAATAGGCAAAGTTTTGTGCAACACATTTGAGAACTTGTTTTTCCTTTAGCATGAGATAAAACATTTATTCCTCACCAAGCCCAACTTTCCCAAGTATACTGAAGCTGGAAAGATCTATAGGAGAATGATGAATGTAAAGTTACCTGATGTAGAATGGTGGGAGACAATAACTGATTTACTGTGATAAATTTACAGCAGAAATTTACTGCACAATAAGAACAGAACATCCAGGTAAATAGGTGAAAGCAACACATCAGGGTCAAAGAGTATCAGGGTCAAAGAGTATCAGGTGAAACATAAAAATTGAAGAAGATTCCAGCATGAAATATCACAACTATAAGCTAGCATAAAGGGCTACAAACTCAACCATAAAAGCCAACACTACTGAATAAAAAGGGACAACATGAAACAGTTCATTAGCTGTCTCTATCTTCTTGCAAGAAGATACATGTATTTCCTAAACTAAATATCAAGCTAGTTTGAGATATTTTGTAATAATTTTTTCTATAAATACTTCACAATTCGAAGTATCTAGGGGTGGATTCTTAGACATTTATATAGAATTTCTTGATCGAAGACTGTAAGCTATTGTATTGCCATTTTGATTAGTAAACTGGATTAATGAATAAAGCCAAGACATTTCACAGGATTCATGTGTAGTGTGAAGTACAGAAAAGTATCTTCTCTTGTATTGTTATCTTTCTTTGAAAGTTTGTCCATAATATTTAAAGCATCTAAAATATGAATGCTATAATATGGAATGATATCTCAGAATTTTCTTCACTGCACTATGTTTTAACTATTATGCATTTAAATGTTTTCTGCTAATTATCAAAGTTAAGGAATTCTTGGTTTCTCCCTAGTTTAGGTAGTTTCCCTCAATCTATAGTGAAGGATTCTTAATTTCCCTTTGCTATTTATTATCCTATGTTCTTCATTTTATTCTTGGTCCGAGAATTTTTTAGTGCTCTCTCACCCTGTTTAAGATCATTTTACCCATCCAACCTAAAGACCCGTACTTCACTCTGCTAGCTTTCCCTTTGAACATTCCCTTTAAAGAGTGAATCCCAATTATGATGTCCTTCCTTGACTCCATATCCCAATGGTTCGGAAACCTCATCCTATCCATCTATTTTAAGGATTCCACCATCCAACCTTCAATAAAAATCCAAAACCCTATAAAATGTAGGAACTAGCCTAAAATCCTAGCAAACAAACCTAAATTATGTATAGAGAGCCCTCTCTAAGTCATAGGTTGGCTAGATCCTATACTTAAAAGATTGGTTTGTGGTTACCTTGGACTTTTCCTTCTTCTGATAACTTCTAGGAAACAATTATGAGTGATAACATAGTGGTGACCATACTAGGGACTATTACCGAGAATAGTGTCCACTCAGAGCTGGTATTCCCACTAAGACTAGTAGCTATCTTAGAAACAAACAAGTAAAGACTACTTTTATTTTCCTTTATGAAAATAGATTAGAGTGGAACAAAGGACACCAACCTTAGTCTTGCGCTTGGTTCCTTACTTGATTCCTCTCCTTCTTGATAGATCTTTGCCACTTATTCTTCATCTGCCCAACTTCAAAGAGCACCTATGGAATCAAAGCAGCATACTACTAACAAAGAACAGAGATCTATATTCATAAATAATAGAAGACCAGATATGTATTAACCATACAAATCCATATACAATCAAACATACAAGAATATGGAGGAAAACTTGAATAGCTTTATTAATATCAAGAAGAGCAAGAGGATTACAACCAATTGTTCTGACCCAGCATCATCCTCCAGCAAGAAAGCTCTTCTTCACCTCAAGTAAAGCTTAGATCACCCAACACTATGAAGTTTCACCAGAAAACCAACAACACTTCTCTACAAGATACAAGATTCCAACCTCCAGATCTCTATGATGAGGGATCCATATATAGATGATTGTAGGGGGGTGAGTCATCTTCTGGGGTCTTGATTAGTGTCCACTCTCTGATAGTTCTTGATTCCACTTGGAGACTGATGATCTCTTACTCATCCCTGGTCGAAAATAGAGAGGCAAGTGTTAGACGGGAAGCTTCTGGAAGATTCCATGATCTTCCACCTCGCAAATGGTCTTTACTGTTTGTCCATTCTCACCCAGTGC
Source organism: Pinus taeda (assembly GCA_000404065.3). Lineage (NCBI taxonomy): Eukaryota > Viridiplantae > Streptophyta > Pinopsida > Pinales > Pinaceae > Pinus > Pinus taeda. The sequence continues at coordinate 60,609 of APFE031270441.1, read as the reverse complement.
ACCCTATAGAGGGGCCATTCAATATGCATCGCACCCTCTACACTGGGTATTTAGTATGGTCCAGTTTGGACCATTTTTGAGCAGTTTTTAGTGGAGAACTTCTAGGAGATGATGTAATCAGCTGACCTTGTTCCTTTGGGTAGTGAAGCAACACTTTTAGGGACTTAAGAGCCCTCATTTTACGCACATTTATGATTGGGGTTGCAGTGCCCAAAAATGTCTATAACAGTTGCCCCCTAAAGCATGAGGTCATTAATCTTTTGATGTCAGGTGAAATGCTTTACCATGAGGATCCAAAGTTTTTTTGAGCTGGGTGGCAACTTGTAATAAGATATAATAAAATACATTATCTTCATAATATTTTTCATGATCTAGCTGAGGTGGGCATTCCCATGCTCAGCTTTATAAATTCATTTTCATGTACATAGGATAGACAATCGTCTGTGTAGCAGACTGATGATTCAGACTCATCATCCTTTGATTTGGATGATTATTTGTTTGGCAATGATGTACATTTGATGTCTTTATATTCCTGAATATATCGCAGCCGGATGGATGAAACTAGATCCGGGGTCTTCAAAACTCGTTCAATCTTCACTCAGAGTACAAGTCGATCCATGTGAAAAATGTTCTGGAGTTGAACATGGAAAGACATCGCCTGATTATCAGCCAATGATGTAAGTTGTTAACAGACGCGAGAGGAATCACCAATAATGACAATGACCCTCAAGGTACTACAGTACAATTCGCGTGGTGTGAAAAAGGACTTGGCATTGAACACCATGCAAAATCTCTCGGTTGAAGGCCATTAATGTAAACCTATCGCCGAAAGTGAGAAACTTGCCATTGAGGCATGCAAGCTTCAAAGTACTGAAAGGGTTGTTCCTAGGTCGACTTCTTGGATAATGAGCTGATGTCGACAAGAAGTGAACCATCGTAGGAGGACCTTAATGAATCCCACATCTATGACACGAAATCAAGCAAATGATTTTGAAGGTGAAAACGATCTGATAATACAGGGTTCAGGGTGGCAGTCATGAAAAAATGGAGCGTGAATGTATTGCAGCGGGTGAGACACAGGTGAATTCTTTGAATGACTTCTCTTGAACATATCAGCGACAATGATGAGGATTGGTAGCATTAACCCCAAATATGGATGGTGTAACGGACGAATGGTGATATGACCTGTGAACGGAACAACCCAACCCGACTCGGATGTAGAGAGAAAGTGTCATGTTCAAGAGCGACTTGCTACCAATAAAGTTTTTTCAAGTTTTCTTCCCAATTTTCCCCAATCATTTCTAACCATTACCTCTTTATTTTTTTCAATCTTGAGGACGATAACATATGCTTGCTCTATAATCCTCCCTTCGAGCGAACGTGTCGCTATATTTTAACGAGCCTAGTGACAAAGAAACTCATTCTCGTCCATTTGGACGAGTTTGTCGCTATTTGGTTTTAACGAGTTTAATGACAAAGATAACTTGGTCCTTTTCAATTTTAGAGAGTCTAAAAGGGATGGAAAGGAAACTCCAAAGATTATTTTTCGTCATATAATCCCTTAAGTCTGAAAAAGCGTAAAATAATATGAAAGGGATGAATGTTTGGTAATTTTAACAAGTTGAACAAGACAAGCGCTTGATCTCTTTGTGTAATAATCCCTCAAGTCCAAAAAGATTAAAATCTAGAGGAGGGATAGCACTTCTGATGACTTTAATGAGCCGGAGAGGCTAATCGCTCAGCAATCTTTTCATATTTTATGAGTCAATTGAAAAGAGCTTAAAGGAGACTCGTTTTTCGAGGAACGAGTGATGATTTCGTGTAGCAGCTGATTCTAGGTAATGTTTGGAATTTTCCAATCACGACAGTGTCACAAGGATGGCTAATAGAATCACTCTTCACAGATGTTCCTCGAAAGGGTAAAAATTCAAATGGAGGTGAATGAATGGATAAAAAATAGAGTGGAGGTGATGATGAGAACACAACCAAGGCTCAAAGGCTGATGATAATGCATTCACAATGGTTATTTACTGGAAAATTGGTTCATTTTTTAATGAGCTTAAACTCTGGGGGAAACATTTGCTCATTGCTTATGTTTATTTTTTAACGAGCTTGAATTCTGCGTTAAAACTGCTCATGCTAGTGATATAATAAGGATATCTCATCTAAGATGCCATTTTTTATGGAACTTGCACCTTTTAAAGCTTTGCCCCGGATCCTTTCTTTATGCAAGCTAGGAAATGACCAACCTTACGAGTTTAAAGGGTTAGAGGACCTACAAATTTAAAAAATACATGGTTGCTCTTCACTTGCATGCAAAAGGATTTGCATGCCCAGGCATAGCAAAAAATTCCTAGGTTACCATATGAAATCTCTCCGTCCGCATTGTAGACAAAATGCTTCCTTGGCGATGTCTACCGAAATAGACAAAGGTGAGTGGCGCAGTCGCCTCCACTCACGTAACTTTGATGAGGGAATCTTATTCGAGTCTACTCCCATTTTCCTAAATGGACGGATGTGTCAAACTAGTCATATATCCTCCATGGAAACCTACTCTATACCCAAGTTTTTCCTGCCGAAACAGACCAGGGTGCATGCCCCGTGGGTTTTAGTCATATCCTCCTGAATCACTTGCACTCATCAGGTGGATGGACTGGAGATCGATGAGATATTCCTTGCATGAAAATACCATTTAGGGATGGCATTTTACTATTTTCTATGTGTGAACCAGGGAATGACAGTTGGTCTACGAGCTTGACCATTTTGCCTTCATGCGAAAAACACATTACTCTAAAGAGTGAGGAGACGACGGCTCCCATGCAATAAATATATTCATGCCCAAGGAGTACATTATAATACAGGGGTCCTTGGACTACCATCACATTCATGTGAATGGTTTTCCTTCTCAAAGTAATGGGCACATTTGGAAGGATCCCTAATGGTCAACTGGTTCCTTTGTCAAAGCCTGTCAGATTTCTCATTTCAGGCGAAAGCGATAGCGAACCAAGTGCTTTCCAAGTAGTTGAGGAAAGCATACTCACAGAAGTCGCTTCATCTATGATGGTACCAGCCTTCTGTAAGCTTGTACAATGATTCAGAATGGTACACTAGCTAGTAAATGGGGTCTGCCTAGTAGATTCCAGTTGAAGGAAATGACTAGGTTGCTTAGAGGTGCGACCAAATAGACGACCGGATATGACTCTGATGAACTTCCTTCCTATGGTAAAGGAATGGGCAGACTGCCCCCAAGTTCACTGGAGTCTGTATTTACGAAAATAATTTGAACGATGTCAATCTCTTTCTCTTCAGTGATGGCATCATTCGAAGATGAACATTCTGAAGGCAAGACCGGGTCAACTGCCGCCTCGAACTTTTGACTTTCATCTGGTATGGATTCAAAGGATTCATTTTAAATGATAGACATTTCAGCTGACCACAATGGCATGCCAGCCGGATTTTCAACCAGTGGTGGACTTGGCAAGAGTTTCTTATATCCAGGAGGGAGTGCTAGCGGTGAAGCAAGATGGTCATCCAAAACTCTTTTAGCTTCATATAGGAAGGGACAACGATGGACGGCGTGATTGTCTTCACACAATGTACAAGGAAATTTGTGATTCCTTTTCTATCGAGATACTTCACTTTCACTGGTTAATGGTGTACTTTCAACATGATCATCAGAGGTTGATGACACCAGATTGTGGAAACGAGGAGACTAGTGCCTTAAGATCTGAGGGATGTAAGGAAAATCTCGATGATAGTGGTCTCCTTTGCAAATGACACATGGAGATTTAGGTTTAGACAGTGCGGTGTGAGGATTTTCGCTAGATGATGCATGGTTTCCCCCTTTCACTTTTGGTTCTTTCTTCTTATTTTAATTTTTCTCTTTCCACTTCTTCTTCTTCTCAGTTACTTAATCTTGAGCTTTACCAGCTTTATCAAGCGAAGAGGAAGGAGGGGAGGGAGAAACATATGAAGTAGAAGGTTGGGGGGCAACTCTAGTATCATCTAGTTGTTGACTTTAATAATCAAGAATTACGGTATTCTGAATGACAGAGGTAGAGAAGGGCCATACAGGCAAACCAATTATCAACCCTGGAAGTGACAATGAAGCCATATGGGGTGCACCAACATTTCCCAAAGAGGAGAAAGGACTAGGATTTCCTTCAAGGGGAAATCCTTTGTTGGTAGACTCCATTTTTCTCAACCTAAAGACCAATGAGGGAACTTGTGATGTTATTCCGATTAAAATAAATTTTAGACGCTTTGAGACAACTTGTTTTTTCAATTTTTAAGAGTAGAGAAAAAACAAAATATGACTCTAGTGGCCCTCGATTTTTAATGAGCCTGAAGTGAGAAGTGCTCAGATGGACCTTTTCTTTTAAGGAGTATGAAAAGGAACAAAAGAGACTTCTTTGGAGATCTAGGCAGAGGGGATTACCAAACCAATCACAAAACTGCATAATACTTTTTACGGTATGACAATCAATCTTCCCGAATGATGTGTTCAGTGCATTGTGATCGATAGGGCGGCAGACACGGCTTCCTAAGGATAAAGGATGTAGCCTACTGTGGTCTCCAAATATATACTCGATGGTACGTGGGAGCACAAGTATGTACTGGCACTTGCCATCTCAAAGTGGAGGAATCACCCAACCAACAATGAAAACAACAGTTACCAGGTTTTACGATGCTGGAATACGTTTCTAGCCTAGACTTCTAGATGTTATGCGTTAGATTCCAAAGCGTTTTTAGATTCATTAAATTTATTTTATAGTTGATCTTGTTTAAAAAAATTTCCTTCCAAGTTCACTGCGTGATGTGTATACAATTCCTAAAATGATTATAAACAACTGTTTAATCTTCTTTTGGCAATGAAAATCCTAGCTACTAAGGAAAGAAAGTTGAGAGTCTTTCAATAAAGAGCACAGAGTACACACTAAATGCATTGTCCTGAATCAAACCAAGTAGTCTAAATGCAAATGCACATGCATGTATTTGTTTTCAGCCTTCTTAATGTATAAATGACGATAAGAAAGCTAAGTGCAAATCTGAATTATTTTCAAAGCGACAATACTTAACAAATTTCTTTTCAAAATGAAGTGAAGATAAGGGTGACACTTTACAATTTCAAAATGAAAACTATTTTTTGACACTTTAAAATCTACTAATTTAAATCATATACAAGAGTAATAGTATAATTGACTATCAAGAACAATGGGATTCTCTTCTATAACTGAAAGCGACACTTACGACACTTTCATATTAAGAAACGACAGTTCGACTATGCTACTTCTTTGCAAAAGAGAACTGAAAATGGCGCACAATACATAAAAACACTTACATTTCTTTGCACAATAGAGGTAGAATGATGGAAGAGAAGGGGGTTTTCACAGAGATATACTGACCATAGACAGAAAAACTCCTCAATAGAACTGGAAATAGTGAAGAAAAAACCAGAGTTTGAAGGTAAATTTAACCTTCCCTGACCATCGCACCTGTCACACAGGGAATCCAATATGCAGCGCACCTACTGCACACAGGAAGTGCGATGCATACAAAGTGCCTTGAAGGAAGGGTGTGATGGTACCAGTGTGAGACTTTTAACCAGTTTTTGCTCATAATTTTCAATTCAGTTCAGGGATTTAGGCTGAGTAAGTGATGTTCAGTAAATGTAAATCACAAGGGTTGATCTAAGGAGGTTACTAGAGCCACCACTTAGGGTAATTAGAATGTTTGCAGATCGATTGTTCAATTTATAAACAAAACCTGGAGATAGACTAAAGCAGCATTGATCTACTTTGCATTCATATAACAAATGCAGTTCGAAGGCTAGCTGGCTTGACATCAGGCTCCATCTATAAGTTTATAAAACAAACAAAGATAGACTAACAAACAATCTATTCCCACTAATACTGGTAGCTATCTTAGAAACAAAAAAGTAAAGACTACTTTCGTTTTCCTTTATGAAAATAGATAAGAGTGGAACAAAGGACACTAACCTTAGTCTTGCACTTGGTTCCTTACTTGATAGATCTTTGTCGCTTCTTCTTCGTCTGCCCAGCTTCAAAGAGCACCTGTGGAATCAAATAAGCATACTACTATCAAAGAACAGAGATCTGTATTCATAAATAACACAGGACCAGATATGTATTAACCATACAAATGCATATACAATCAAACATACAAGAATATGGAGGAAAACTTGAATAGCTTTATTAATATAAAGAAAAGCAAGAGGATTACAACCAATTGTTCTGACTCAGCATCATCCTCCGCCAAGAAATCCTTTCTTCACCTCAAGTAAATCTTATATCACCCAACACTATGAAGTTTCATCAGAAAACCAACAACACTTCTCTACAAGATACAAGATTCCAGCCTCTGGATCTCTGTGATGAGGGATCCATATATAGATGATTGTAGGGGGGTGAGTCATCTTCTGGGGTCTTCATTAGTGTCCTCTCTATGATAGTTCTTGATTCCACTTGGAGACTGATGATCTCTTACTCATCCTTGGTCGAAAACAGAGAGGCAAGTGTCATAGGGGAAGCTTATGGAAGATTCCATGATCTTCCACCTCGCAAACTGTCTTTGCCATTTTTCCATTCTCACCCATCACACCCTACAGAGGGGCCATTCAGTATGCATCACACCCTTTACATTGGGAAGGTGATATGCATCAAACACTCTGCACTGGGTATTCAGTATGGTCCAGTTTTGACCATTTCTGAGCATTTTTTAGTGGAGAACTTCTAGGAGATGATGTAATCAGCTAACCTTGTTCCTTTAGGTAGTGAAGCAACACTTTTAGGGACTTAGGAGCCCTCATTTTATGGACATTTATGATTTGGGTTTCAGTTCCCAAAAATGTCTATAAGAGGGACTCAAACCCTTAGTCCTAATAAATCTTTGAGAAATTTTTAAATCTCTGTTTTGAGCCTCTTAAAGTAATTTATTGGAATATATTTTGAAAATATCACAAAAGAAAACAATTAGAAAATTTTTGAAATTCTAGCTTCGGGGAGAACTCATTATACTAGGGCTAACCCAGATCCAAACCTTGAGCTAGTAGCTAATAATCCCAACCTGATTTCAACAAAATCCAAAAAAGGAAGAAAGTTCAACTAGTCACACACCCTTAGCTAAAGCTAATTCATGCCTTGATGAGTGGTTGTTTGTAGGAGATCTTCCCTTTGATGAGAAATTTGATTTGTCATTATTTAAATCAAAGTATGAAAGTGAAATATACGATATTGTTCTAGACCCTTATTTCATTACATACCTTGAAGTCCAAAAGGCCAATCAGTCAATTGATGAATACATTCTGAATTCTCCACACTCATCCCTAAGTACTGCTAAGATCTCGGAGCTTTCTGAACAATTTTCCACCACTTTTGATTCATTGTTGTTCCCTTCAATTTCTAAAGTCCATTCTCCACCACCATTTAAACCTTCACTTCCTCACCAACCTATCATATCCCATTCACCACCTACGAGTCTTGGTTCTTCATCCTTTCTTCATCCACATCATAACCCCACCTTAGCCTATATCCATGGAAAACATATATGCTCCTCTTGTTTTACCTGCCCCATTTAGTGCTATGCCAGCAGACTACCAGAGAAAATTTTTTCAATTTGATGGCACAGGACACTACACTGCAAAACACCATATCAATAAGATGATAGATTACTTTGAACTACATGAAATTGTTATTGTGGATGTTCAAATGAGACTATTTGCTCAGACTTTAGTTAGTGATGTTAGGAAATGGTTTAGAGCATTGTCTGATAACAGTATTGATAGTTTAGAAACATTTCATCAGCAATTTTTGAATAGATGGGAAAAGAAGAAAAAACCCCTACAAATCCTTTGAGAATATGAAAATATTAGAAGGGGACATAATGAAACTGTTCAAGATTATTGCACCATATTTAATAGTATATATAACAAAATCCCAGTTAATCTTAGACCCCCACCTAACTTAGCCTTAATAAAGTTTCCTGATGGTTTTGACATAGATATGGCATCCCAACTTAGGGAAATAAACCCCCCAACAATAGAATAAATGAAAAGTGTAGCTGTTAGTGTTGAGGCTAATTTATTAGCTAAAAGAGCTAGATTTAGAAATGAAAAGAGAGGAACTGCTAAAGATGAAGCTTCACCATCAGACATCAAAATAGATAGTTTAGCCAAAAGTATGGAAAGACTAATGGATAGAATAAATAACATAGAAAGGAATCCCGAAGAAACCTAAGCTTTAGGAAAAAAAAACTAGAACACTGGAAAAAATGGACCTGATCAAAATATTAGGCCCCCTTTTCAAGAAAATTATGCAGAAACATCCCATCTTGAAGACCCATAGCAACACACACAGATTAACTTGATGGGATTAGATGATGAAGATGATGTTTTTCTAACCCAAGATGATTAGGTTTTGCATATTCTATAGCAATTGCAAATCAAGTCTGAAGAGTCATTTGATTATAAACAAGGTTATGATTCTGCCATCTTTGAAGTGCATAAACAATAATATAACCTAAGGAGTAAAAATAACTCTGATATCCTCAATCAAACCAAGAAAACAATGTCAAATCTACCCAAAAAAATTAAAGAAGCCCCGGTTTCTAAAATCCTCCAGATTCTCCCCAGACAAAACCAAAATCCTTCTAGCCCCACCACTGTAGATATAACCCCTAATCAACCTTTTGAAGATCATCCATCCACTTCAATTCCCTCTAAAGAACCAGTGGATAAACCCCAAAGACTAGATTTTAAATCCCACATAAACAGGTCACCAATAAAGGAAAAGGAGACCATCCTACTCAAATCCCTAATGTGAAAATTCAAAACCCTCAAACAGAGAAAGCCCCTTTTCCATTCAATCTGAGCGCAGAGGTAGCTAAGCTAAATATTTCAATCCCTTTAACAAAACTAATCAAGAATGAAACCTACAAGACACAGAAAAGCCAGACTTTAAACATTGCTAAAAATGAGGATTCAGTCAGCCTGTTTGATGACCAACCAGAACTTATATTTGGTCTATATGTTAATGGAAAACCACTAGAAGGAGGAATACCACTTTCTACATTAGCCTTAGCATCCATGACAAAATTCTACATAATGCAATGTTCGATTCTAGGGCCTCGCACAACTTAATGCCCAAATCAGTAATGTAGAAATTAAACCTGGACATTACAAGGCCTTACAAGGATTTATTCGCATTTGACTCAAGTCAAGTCAAGTGTCTAGGATTGATTAAAGACCTGTGTGTTACATTAGTTCAATATCTTACCAAAAGAATCCTTATGGATACTGTGGTTGCTGACATCCCACCAAAGTATGCCATGCTTTTATCCAGATCATGGGGAGCCAAACTTTAGGGATCTTTACAACTTAATATGTCATATGCAACAATATTTGTTTTGTACAACCTAAGAAGCTGTACTGAGAAGCCTTAATGAAATATATGGTAAGTAGTTAGGATTGGCCTAAAAAAATTCCCATCTACTCCATGCATTTAGACATTGATTCTTTTATTTGGTATAATGTTGAACAAACATAAGAAACTATTTTGGATGGTCTTGACATAGAACCAAAAGAAATTGTAGTTTCAAGACAACAAGAAACTATCCAAAATTTAAAACTTTCCATTAAACAAGGTAGTCAAATTTCTATAAATGAGGGAAAGTTTGTTCCACCAGATGATGAAAATTATTAACATGAGATATTGTGGCATCTTGAATTTGATGGATCAGTAAATAAGTTTGGAGCAGGAGCAGGAGTTTGGATATACAATCTGGAGAATAATAACTTAAAAGGACATGCATATAGACTAAATTTGAAATGCACTAACAATATGGCCAAGTATGAAGCACTAATTTTAGGCCTTAAATAAGTTAGGAATATAGTAGCTAAAAGATTTTATGTCACGGGAGACTCTAAACTAGTGATAAAATAGATTGATGTTGTATATAGGACCAAAGACCCTAGATTAAGTTGTTATAGAGGAACCATTGTAGAAATACTAAACACTTTCTTAGAAACCAAGCTTGTTGTAATTCCTAGAAAACATAATATGGAGGCTCATAGTTTAGCAATGTTTGCCAGCACCTGGAAGTTACCCTTTCAACCTAACCATTAGTACACTGCTAAAGTTAGGCACAAACCTGCAATCTAAGATAATTTCAAGAACTGGAAAATATTTTCTAATGAAAAATAGATAAACAAATTTTTAATCTTAGAAGAAAAGTTTGTAAATAGAAATATAGATACTGACACATCAATAGATCCTAACACTAAAGATGAAATAGAAATAAATGAGATAGAAGGTGAAGAAATAGATAGATTTCATCCCACTAAATTTACAAAATCAAATGTAGAAAACCTAAAACAAGTTGAGATTGATGAAATAATTAATGAGGACAGTGAAGTAATTAATCTCAAAGATAATTTCTTACCTAAGGGATTAACCCCTTTGGAAGATTTGTTTGATTCAAATGATGTTCCTAGGAAGCTTGAAATGGAACCCTTGAAATCTGATATAGAGGACTGTAATATAGGCACTCATGAAAATCCAAAATTGATCAAACATTCGAAATCACTACCTCCAACTAAAAGAGTGAAATACATTGAATTGTTGAAAGAGTTCCAAGATGTATTTGCTTGGAGTTATGAGGACCTCAAGTCCTATGACACCAACATCATACAACACAAAATACCTATAAAATAAAATCAAAAGCCTTTTAGATGAAAACTTAGAAGGATTAATCTTGTCCTATTACCTTCAATTGAAAAGGAAATCCAAAGAATGTATGATGCTAAACTAATTGCACCAATCAGATTTTATAATTGGGTTTCAAACTTGGTGCCAACTAGGAAAAAACTTGCGAGATTAGACTCTGTGTGGACCTTATGAACCTCAACAAAGTATCACTTAAAGATAATTACCCTCTACCCAAAATGGATCATATTTTACAAAGGGTAGTTAGATTAACCAGAATCTCATTATTTGATGGGTTTTCTAGTTACAATAAGATCTTAGTTCATCCTGATGACCAAGCCAAGACTGCCTTCACTACTCCTTGGGGTACATTCATGTATGTAAAAATTCCTTTTGGATTAATGAATGCAGGAGCTACTTTCCAAAGGGCTATGGATATAGCCTTTGCCAAGGAAATTCATGGTTTCCTTATGATATATCTAGATGACATTACTATGTTTTCAAAATCTGATAGTCAACATTTGGATCATCTAAAGCAGGTTTTTATTAAATGCAGGAAATATGGAATTTCTTTGAACCCTAAGAAGTCTTTGTTTGGGTTAGAAGAAGGAAAGTTATTAGGGAATATAATCTCAAAATATGGTACATGAGTAGACCCTACAAGAATAGAAGCCATCTTACAGATACAACATCCAAGGAACATTAGAGAATTACAAGCTTTCTTACGGAAAATTAACTTTCTTAGTAGATTTATTTCTAACCTAGCAGAATTAATTAGATCACTGAACAATATGTTGAAAAAGGATTCGACCATAAAATGGACTTTTGAGGCTAAGAAATCCTTTGAAGACATTAAATTGGCCTTAACTAAAATACCAGTGTTAATTAGTCCGAAATTTGACAGAGATTTCATCTTATTTTCCTTTGCTTCTAAACACACAATTGTTGCAGTTCTACTACAAAAAAATGACCTGGGCTATGAAAAACCTATGGCTTTCTTTAGCAAAGCCCTGAGAGATGATACCTTAAAATATAACATAATGGACAAAAAATCCTTTGCTTTGGTCAAAGCTATCAAGGATTTTAGGGTATACATTTTATATTCTCATGTAGTAGTCTATGTTCCTAATTAAGTAGTCAAAGACATCCCAACTCAGGATGGTCCAGATGGAAAGAGGGAAAATGGATTGCTACTATTCTAGAATATGATATAGAAATCTAACCAACTAAGTTAATCAGGGGCCAAGGTTTATCCAAGCTCATGGCTAAATTGAACTGTCAGGTCCTGGATATAAACTTTATTTCATAAATAGATAATGAAGAGGAGATGATGACTCCAATAACCAGTTAGGCCTTTATTGAGTCACCGTGGTATGCTGATATCATTTATGTTTTATTGAAGTTACAAGCTCCTCTAGAATTATCTAGGACCAAAAGAAAATGTTTGAAGATGAAATCCTAAAATTTTGTATATTACACTATGCTTTGTTTTGGAGAAATCAAGAAAGTATTATTCTCAACTACTTATTAAAAGATGAATCTGACAGAGTGTTACAAGAATTTCATGCAGGTGACTGTGGAGGACACCTTTACTAGAAAACCACTACAGATAAAATTCCTAGAGATGGTTTCTATTGGCCTACTTTGTTTTCTGATGTAAAGAAATATGTGACCTCCTATCACAAATGTCAAATCTTTCAGGGAAAGCAAAAGCTTCTACCTTTACCCCTCAAGTCAATTTTTGTTGAAACACCTTTTCAACAACGGTGTCTAGACTTCATTGGTGAAATTCATCGACCTTACTCTGTCCAACATAAATGGATCCTCACTGCCACTGACTACTTTACAAAATGGATAGAGGCCATACCTTCAAGGCAAGCCACTAGCACTGTTATCATAACCTTCCTTGGAACCAATATTCTATCAAGATTTGGATGTCTAAATAAGCTCATAACTGATAATGCAGTAGCCTTTAAATCCAAAAGAGTGATAGATTTGTGCAACAGGTATCATATAACCCTGGGCCATTCCATAGCCTATTATCCTCGAGGAAATTGATTGGAAAAATCCTCAAACAAAAGTCTAATAAGAATCATCAAAAAGTTACTAGAGGATAACAAGAAAACATGGAACAAAAGCTAGTCAATTCCTTATGGGCAGACAAACTAACCACTAAAAAATCAATTGGTACCTTTCCCTACCAACTATTTTATGGGATGGAAGTTGTTTTTCCATCCTCCTTGGGAACCCCAGCGATGAAGTTGCTTCAAGAATTGTAGGTCGAACCAAATAGAATCTAAAGAAGAATCAACCAAACAATTCATCTTCAACAAACCATGGAGCAAGTATATATTAGATCTTAGGTTGTGAAGGAAAGGATTAAAAATATTTTTGATAAGAGAACCAAGGCTGAATATTTCTACCTTGGTGACAAAGTCCTAAATTCAGATTCAAGGAGGGCATATAAAGGCAAACACGGGAAATTTGATTCCCTATGGAAAGGCCCATCTATCATTTTTTCTTTCATAGGTAATAATGCTTTCTCCCTAAGGGAAATGGATGGCACAAAAGTAGAAGGTGGACTAGTGAATGGTCAAATTCTCAAACATGATTTTGAACTTAAATTCTAATTTTTTCCCCATTGTACATATTTCATTTTCAAAAGTCTAGTTTGGATTGGATGGTGATTTTTGAGGTTGAAGCTCGAAGAGAAGGCCCTAATATTTGAAAGACTCATTGTCAGAAGTATTAATAATGTAGAAGCACAGATGAATATTTTGCAAGGTAACATCAACAGAAATTCAAAGGCTACTGATCTAAAAAGTTCTTAACATTTCACGAGGAAATGCGCTCCCCAAGTGGGGCCATTGTTAGGTTCCTATACTAATAGGAGTCATGATTTTGAATGACTAAGGTTAAGCCTTATAATATTGTACATACCTTTTCTTTCTGCAAATGTTTTCCATATTAAAAAATTTAAAAATGTAAAGAGAGTATGTCCTAAAAGAACAATCAAAGGACAAAAACGATGAAAAGGCCAAAATAATGAAAATATATGAACCCCAAAAGACAAAAAGAGACCATGAAAGTGTTCAAGTCAAAATGCCACTACTATTTACTTTTTATGCATAATAAATGATTGTGTGAAGCTTGTTTCTCACACAATAATCCATGATAGTCAAATTGCTTAAACATGGCTATTTCATGTTTTAAATTTTATGTTTATTGTTAGAGAATAAAATCTGACCAAATAGTATAATCTTGGTAGATCATTAGATAGGTAGAGTGAATAAAAGTAGCTCATCAGTTTAATATGAGCCCTTGGATGATATAAGGTTAGATTTAGATAGTTTTCTATGTAAAGAAAAGAAAAATATTGATAAGTGTTTGCTAGCATAAATGAACCCAAATAAAGTGAAGAAAAAATGGTAGGGTAAGTAGATGGATTACTAGTAGAAAGGTTGCAGAAATATCATGTGATTACACAAAAAACACTTATGTCATTGTTCCAAATGCATATTTCAAATATGCATAAGTGGTAAACAAAGAAAAGGCAATTGTTCACAATACTTATTATTTAACATCCCCATCATTCATTTTAACCCCTATAACACTCACTAACTTCGCTTTCATAATAAAAATATTAATACCTATAGTTCTTTAAGTCAAAAAGGCTGAGAGAATTTATCTTACTTCTAGTGGGATTGGACCCTCGACTTGATGACTTAAGAAGGAAAGGTGATAAGTGCCCTTGCAATTCATTCATCCCCCTCACAAAACCCCTTTTCCTAAAGGTTATATTCCTTTTGCCTGGGAAAATCCCATGATAAACATATTTTATGCAAGAAACCCACCAAATTACATTTACTCTAAGTACTAAATGTATGGAAAGCGTATAATATTTTCTATACCTAAGTACAATACCCCTTCTGCTCATTTCATGTCATATTGACTTTTTAATTAAATATATAAAATTCTCAAAAAACCCATTAGCCCGTATATATTTAACTCCTTTATATAAAATAACCCCACCGCTTAGTTTCGTTATAAACTATATGACTACCCCATATCCCACAAAATATATTAAAATCCCACCCTTAGTCCTTAATCTTATATTAGGGCATCCCCGATGAGATTAAGTTTTAATTTAATCCTATACCTTTGGTAATTAGACCCATGCCTCCCTAGAAAACTTTATGTGTAAATCACCATGCAACACCATCTCCCAAGCTCCATTGATCATCCCTCCCCCTCATCCAATGACCCATGATTATATCGGCCACACTTGATGTCCGTCCTTTACCTGCCTGATAAGGTTGTTTTCCCCAACCCATAGAATGATACACATCATGCTCTCGATTAGATTGGCTGAGCCTCCCTAAAACCACTTCCCTCTCAAAAGTAGTGCGATGATGCCATTAAACCACCTTCCTGTATAACTGAAAAAGCTGCCCACTTTTCATCATTTAATAAACCCAACAAAATTAACATTCTTTCCTATATAAGCCCAATTACCCCTCTATTCACTCTTTCCGTGCATTTGCTATTGAGAACTGAGAAAGTTATTGCGACCCTTGCAAACTGAAAATTCACTCATAGACCTCCACCATTTCTCCACAGATGCTACAGACAGTCCAACTCATTCACCATTTTGTACCAGAATCGTACGGACCTCTGCAACCTCCATCAACCACTATTTACAATGAATTTTTCCCAACTCTAGGTATTTAACCATGGAAAACCAACTTCATTGTCAAATTCCAAGTAAATTCACCATCATAACAATGTTAATCAAGTAAGAAATGTCGAATTTAATTTGATTTTTACACTCTAATCCATAACCATCTGCAAAAGCGTTGTTGCCCTAAAAACTTTGAATTACCCCCCACACTCAAATCCACAAGAACTGAGTATGGCTACCCCAATTGCAATGGATGTAAGGCCCATCCACCTTCCTTTAGCTGATAAAGATTTCCAAATAAAATATACCAATACCCTAGATTCCTTGCTCAAAGTACATTGCCAAAAATAGGGATAGATACCTCAACCATGTTGATGAGATTGGCGTTTGGGAATCAAATTTGGCCAAATACCAGTTCCCCCAAGTCCAAATTTTTCTAGAGATTCTCCACTATTGTCATGGCAATTACATCCCTAGTCAGAGAGTAGTCTATCCCCAAACCAAACCATACTTTTCACCATCACTGCTGAGTCCACTAATGAGACGCTGCAACTCCAACTAGGGCCAAACCTAACTCTCCTCTCAATTGGAGACCTGTTGGACTAGTGTCCTAAGCTAAGCTCTGCATAATTGGCCTAGCTATTCGAAACCTTGATCAGAGAGGAAAAACACATCCCCAAGGACTCTCCTTCATATGTATCAACCACATTCTCCCTATGGGGACAAAACATTGTAGTGATGACATCCTGTGTTTTGGGGTACACCACTAGTGAATACATTGATGAGTTGATCATTGCCTTCATGTCCATCTACACTCCAGGACAACCTCCTGCTGTCATTTATGACTATGCCCAATTTATAGTTGAGAGGATGCATGAACAATTTCTTAGAATGAGTAATGAAAGAGTTTTCAAGTATTCCTCAATATTATACCAAATGTTCTTGTATTATCAACCTCATAAGTTCCCTTTCACCCTTCACAAGCTGGACAGAAAGGGTTAGCCTAGGTCAGTCATTTTTTGGACTCCATTAGTTCAACAATATTAGTTTCCATACTCTTATTTTTATTTCATTGATTTATTTGTACACCCAGTCATGGAAATGTTGACTGGAAGCCCTCCTCCAAGAACCAATCTAGAAATAAAGAGAGTCCTCCAACTTTCCAAGCAAAAAAAAGTGGGTGACTGGTACCTTTATTAGAACCATACAAAAATTAGAATATATGGTTGCATGCTTGCACCATATAAGTTTCCAAGATACCTCCCCATGAGGTTGTTTGCCTTAGAGTATTATAGATAAATCATGAAAACAGATGAGGTAAAATTCATCAATGGCAAGAAGAAAGCCAATTTCAAAATCAAAGATCAATTAGGTCCCTTCATCTGCAATTCCAGAGAGGTAGGGAAAGAGGCAGACCTAATCTTGTAAAGAATGAAGTTACAAAGAAGTTTTGTTTGGAGATATGACCCTTTGGAATTCATTACCAAGAAGAGACAAAAGGTCAAGCTAGGACCTTTCATTAACCACCCGATACCTGAAATAGAAGCCTATGCCAATCAAACAAAATGGGTGTAAGGTACCCTAGTAGACCAAGACAACACCAAGATAGCCATAGAGAATACTCTCATTAATCTAGAAAGACAACTTGATGAGGGTTCTTTCCTATAGGTACCAGAGCAATCAGACCAACTAGAGACAACCATGAGTACCCCTCCAACTATGCAGACTCCTCAAAATAAGGAGAAGAACCTAAAGAGAAGTACGGAGGAGGCCACTATGTCAACAAGAGAAACTTCATATTCTCAGCTAGAAACAAGCCAAGCAAAAAGGAAAAAAATGAACCATGTCTCTGAACAGGAGGACACTGAGGGCTCAACTAAGGTCACTAACATAGACGGAAACAGAAGCAGGCCTACCACTATCTCTGAAGGCATGCAAGAGCCTTCCACATCACAGACTTAGATGTTGGAAAGGCAACTTGGTGTGGAAGTGTCTTCATTCAGCAGGCCTATTGATAGAGAGCAGGAGATAAAAGACAGGTACAAGGAAATCAAAGCAAGAAATGAGAGGCTTAAGGCCCAAACTTAGGCTCAGTACCTGAAGTTGAATCCCACCAATCAAACAAGGCTAATGTCAGACTTTGACATTAAAGAGGGAAGGCTGCAAATGTATTTTATTAAGCCTACAACTCAGCAGCCCAAGACATCATCTAATTTCAAAAGGGTAGACTTTGAAGTGTTATCGAGGGATATTCATCTGGTAGACTAGATCAAATTACACAAACAGGCTAGAGAGATCATATACTCCACCTTGACAGGTAAGGCCATAGTTGTGCATCAACTACAAAACTATTTGAATAACATATCTGCTCAATTTCAGCTAGATAAGGCCTCCTCACAGGCCAAGGGTACAAGGATCAAATCCTTAGAGGACTTAGTGATAGAATTGGGACATGATCCCAAGGATATAGAAGCTACGGAGAAGCTTATAAAAAAGAAAAATGATGATATAGCTGCATTGAAGAAACAACTAAAAATATCTCAATTGCAGCGTCTGCAAACATTGGAAGTCCTAAAAACCCAACAGAAGCATGAGGAACTCATGGACTTAGTCTTAAAGCTGAATGATCAAATAAAAGAGACAGAAAAGGAATTGGATGCTTTAATCCAATTAAAACAAGCGGATGTTTCCACTTCTTCAACAAATGTTATCCCTACAGTATCCACAATAGTGCCATCCACATTAGCAACATCTTTGGCACCTACAGCTTCACTTGCAACAGCCTTGCCAGTAACAATAGAATTTACATCAGCCAATAGGTGCATCAAGAGAGAAAGCAACTGAACTAGTCAAATCTATGGAAGAGATGTCTATCAAGGCTACTGAAATGAACAATTTAAGAGAAAAGTTTGCAAGTTTGGAAACTGCCTACAAACTTGCCCAACTTAAGCAAAAATGGGAAGCACAAAAATTCAAAAGAATGAGTGAAAGAATCAAAGTCTTAGAGAAAGTCTTAACACTAGAGAAAACCCTTGGGGAATCCAAGGAAATGTTATTCACCAATATCCTTGACTCTATCAATGATATTTGGCCATCAAGTCAAGTTATTTTTGAGCAGATAGAGTTAATAAATATAGCCACAAAAGTTATCCAAAATGTAAAGGAGGAGTTGGGAAATATGTCTGAGGATGCCAATAGACTCATCCACTTCCTCAACAACAATAATAGATATGAGCTCCATGAGATAAATATAGAATATAGGACTGAGACCATTTTAGAAATAAGGAAGGTATTTTCCAAAAGGAACCTTATGCTTAACTTAGAAGAAAAGTGCCGCAATATCTAGGTAGGTATTGATAGGTTCATGGCTAAATTCTAGATTTTAAGGGAGAAAGGTCTGCCCAGTCCTTTGGTTATCAATGACAAACTCATGACACAGTTGGACTATGATAAAAAACTTAGACAGTTGGCTAAGGAACAAGTAAGCACTTCATCCATAAAATCCCTACCAACAAGCAAAGTTTTGTACAACACATTTGAGAACTTGTTTTTCCTTGAGCATGAGATAAAACATGTATTCCTCACCAAGCCCAATTTTGCCAAGTATACTGAAGATGACGAGATCTATAGGAGAATGATGAATCTAAAGTTACCTGACGTAGAATGGTGGGAGACAATGACTGATTTACTGTGATAAATTTATAGCAGGAAGTTATTGCACAATAAAAACAGAACAACCAGGTAAACAGTTGAAAACAACACATTAGGGTCAAAGAGTATCAGGTGAAAGATAAAAATTAACAAAGATTCCAGCGTGAAAGATCACAACTACACGCTAGCATAAACGTCTACAAACTCAACCATAAAAGCCAGTAGTACCAAATAAAAAGGGACAGAATAAAACAATTCATTAGTTGTCTCTATCTTCTTGCAAAAAGATACTTATATTTTCTAAATTAAATGTCAAGTTAGTTTGAGATATTTTGTAATTTTTTTTTGTATAAATACATCACAATTCAAAGTATATAGGGGTGGATTCTTAGCCATTTATATAGAATTTATTGATCAAAGACTATAAGCTATTGTACCATTGTTTGGACTAGCAAGCTGGATTAATGAATAAAGTCCAAACATTTCATAGGATTCATGTGTAGTGTGAAGTACAGACAAGCATCTTCTCTTGTATTGTTATCTTTCTTTGAAATTATTTTCGCAATATTCAAAGTATATAAAATATGAATGCTATAATATGGAATGATATCTTAGAATTTGCTTCATTGCACTATGTTTTAACTATTATGCATTTAAATGATTGCTACTAATTATCTAAGTTAAGGAATTCTTAGTTGCTCCTTAGTTTAGGTAGTTTCCCTCAATCTATAGTAAAGGATTCTTAATTTCCCTTTGCTCATGATTATCCTCTATTCTTCATTTTAATCCTAGTATGAGAATTCTTGATTTCTCTCTCACCGTGGTTAATATCATTTCACCCATCTGACCTAAAGACCTATACTTCACTCTACTAGATTTCCCTTTGAACACTCCCTTTAATGAGTTAATCCCAGTTTTATTGTCCTTCTTTGACTCCATAGCCCAACGGTCCAGAAACCTCATCCTATCCATGTGTTTTAAGGATTCCACCGCCCAACCTTCAATACAAATCCAAAACCCCTTGAACTTTAAGAACTAGCCTAAAATCCTAGCAAACAAAGCTAAATTATATAGACAGTGCCCTCTTTGAGTCATAGGTTGGCGAGATCCTATACTTAAAAGGTTGGTTTGGGGTTACCTCGGTCTTTTCCTTCTTTTGATAACTTCTATGGAAAACATCTAAGTGATAACACATTAAAAATAGAATTTTTCATTACTAGTCAGTGTTAAATCCCCGAGATGGGTCATTTTCCATGTACATCGAAGTATATAAGAACATTATTTCAAGTGCCTTTGGATATATATGACAACGCTCCATGTACATCTATGTTTATAGAAATTCCCCTATCGAATGACTATGAATTAGATAACACTAAAATAGATTACGCTTCCACATACCTCCCAGTATATTTTGGAAGTCCCCACTAGGTCTCAAACTCACCATAGGTAACTGATTGGAGCACCTTATTGATTGTGATACATGTAAAAAAACATTTGCAGAGATTGCATGCATGTACTTAATCATATATTGCAGTTCACAATGAATTAGTAAACCTTTTATGCCTAGTTACCCCTCTTTTTTTTCTTTTATTTCTAAAATAAATTAATTAACTAGCATGCTACTCCTTAGTAGACCTTATATTGAATCTGATGAAAAATAATTGGAGCCTACCAGTCAAGGAAATCCCTCTGATGGGAATCCTGGTCCTTTTCCTTCTTTTCGAAATATTGGTGCTCGTTATATTTCTACATTGTCTCTTCTCAGCTTCACTATAGGTTTTCTAGTTAGGTTATTTTCGACCTCTTTGGTTCCAATGTCGAAACTGATTCACAATTAAGTTCTCCACCTGAAAAACATCAATGTCAGGTTGATAGTTTGACTTATTCCTGTGTTGCCTCTTCTTCCCTATATTCTTCCTCACCATGTGAAGGTATGTTGGCATTATGACTAATGTGTTGTCCTTGATGGAAAATTTCCTGATAAATATGTCAAAATGATGGTTAGGTAGTGTGACATAGAGAATTTACAAAGGAATTTTAATTCAGAGATAGAAGAATGATAAAGGTGAAGTTGACGAAAGTATATACAGGTCCTGCGAAGAAAAGCCATGAACGTAGGTAGGTATGATGAAGAGAAGGTTACGTACATTTTTTATTTTTTTTCTACGTTAAGACTAACCTAAGTACCCACGGGGGATTTGAACCGGTGACCTATCACAAGGAGTGCCTTAACAATGCACCCATACATCGTCAATCCAAAGCCCCGTGGGCGAAGGTTACGTACATTATCTACACCATGGTATTATGAATACTAGGGATCTTTACCATGGTATTATGAATACCAGGGGTCTTTACCATGGTATTGGACCATATTAATGTTCATGATAATGGATATTTTATCCCATTAAGGAATACCATCAACATTGCTAGAGGATTGACCTAAGGTATTGGCTAAGGCTTATACTAACTAAGGAGACAGAGATAAAGTGTTAGGGTGTGTATGTGATGGATTATTTATGAATGGATTGATCTGAAATAGGAGTGCCCCAAGGAGCATGGAGATGGACCAAAGCTAATACATTTGAAATGAATAGATATTGAATAATTAGTTTATGGTTTGATATATCTATGATGATGATATTATGATGTTTGTCTATGACAATTCGCATGCCGAGATTAATGTTTGATAGAAGTTTTGTTCTAGAAAAGGCATGCCTTAGTAATTATAAATGTATATGTAGGTTTGACACTAAGAAGCCACATGCATACATAGATCTACTACCAGGTAGTCACATATTTATTTTGCAGTATGGACAAATTTGTATGAAACTGTGGTGAATGACAAGAACATACATATGTGGATATGCTTTATAAGGTTTTTGTATATCTCCTAGGGTTTTATAGCATGACTTTTTAATGATTTTTTTATTAATTTTGCTATGTTTGATGCTTTTTGTCAATGAAGTCTCTCTTATGATTACTTGTGTTTGATAGTGTTGACTGAATTGACTTATTTATGGAATGATATGTTCAATAAGGATGATGCTACTATATGATGATATGTATCTAGTTCAGTGATCTATGATGGGTTTAGTATGTGATTTAGTGATTCATTCAGTGTGATAGTGATTTAGAATCAATTGTTTAGTATCTTGAGATCTATGCAGAAGTCCTCTTAAGAAGAATCAAATACATATGTGGCTATGACATAAAATAGTAGCATATATATTCTAACATATGGTTGATCTAGGTTTGTAGTAGAAATAGTTGGTTTCTATGATGGGTAACAATGTTTGGGTTATTGATGAGTAGTTGTGAGTTGATATAAACTATCTTGTTTAGTTCAATCTAGCTGTATTGATCGATTAAGATTCAATGATTTCTTTGATGATTCAATTGTTTCAGTGATTAGGTGATTTTGTATAATGATTTGTTTTGTAATTGTTATTTGGTATTGGGCTATAATTATAGAAGTGGGTCCAGTATGAAAATATGATGAAAAGTGGTCTACAAGTTTGATGGTTTTGGTTGGGTGGCAATATGAAATATTATGAAACACGGTTCAGAGAGGTGCTGAGAGTTGGAGCCTTCAATCAGGAAGTCGAAGCTTCCTTCTAGCGGTAGTTGGTGAATCATATCAGGGGGTTGAAGCTCCCTTCTGGTGGGTGTCGGTAGGCAAGATGAGGGGGTTGAAGCTCCGTTCTGTTGGGTGTCAGTAAGTAAGATTAGGGGGTTGAAGCTCCCTTCCAGTGGGTGGTGGAGAATGAGAGAAGTTTGTAGCATTTTACAGGTGGGTTCTTGCATATTGGTATGAGTTTTCTCTACCACAAGATTGTAAGATGTTTTCCTTTATAATAAAAGATGAAGATGAATATGGCAACAACATTGGTGTTCTCCCACATTGCGTTTCTACCTAAAAATCATGGTGTCGTAAAGTGTTGATGTGTTTCTTATGTCTGATGGTTTATTTTGCTCATGGGTACTTGTTAATTAAAGGCTAATGATAAACTGGTTAAAGTAGAAAAGATGATGAATTATATGAAAAGTTAGTTAACTGGATATATGTTGTTTTCCTTCATCATAGTCATGTACATACGTTGGTTTACTTAATTATAATAGCATACATAATTATTATTAAGAAATTAAAAGGTTTAAGTGAGTTTTTAAATATTGATTAACCACCCCCCCTCTCAGTATTTTTCCCAACAATTGGTATCAAAGTAGGTCACTTCAGTTCAAGCTTAACTGCTTGGAGTGGATCAAGGATGATGGGAAAAAAGAATATAGCTCAAAGCAAGGAGTGAGAAATATGTGGTAGTAACAATGATATATGAGATGTATTGACATTTATAGATGTTGGGAAATATTCATTTCTTTTAGCACCCTGCTTTTTATTGATCAAGAAAGAAGAAGATGGTAAGAGAGAATTCTTAGGTATGCATTTTTGTTCTTATCGTGGTCCATTTCATTGTCTATGTAATAATGATGGTAGTGAAGATGGCGATGAAGCAAATGAACTTGAACTCATGGGTAAAAGTGAAAGTAAGCACTCTAAAGAGAAAACAAATTAAAAAATGATGGCCCTATGTCGGGCCACTAAGTTTTCATTATTATTAGCATTTCTTGACATCTATTTCATCCATTTCCATCGTTCTTTTATCATGTTATTTATCATAATTTATCATTTAATTCCATTTTATAATTATTCATGATCTTGTGGATTAGTGATTATTCTCCTTTATGTTTAATAAATTGAATATTATTATGTATGATTTTGCGAATGTTTGTTTATGAATGAATTTGTTATAAGATCACTCACGATTTTAGCCCTCAAGATATCTTCCAGACTGCAAATTTGATCTTCAACTGATCATCAAATATTTCAATTGATAAATTCGTTGAGATAAAATGTGACAATTGTGCGTTGGACTTTTCACGCAAATGAAGATGAATCTTGAAAATCTGAGATATGGGTTTTGTGTAGAATGAACCAAATTAGCTTTACATTATGTAGTTTTCTAAAATTCAGTCTAGATTGAGATAAATGCAAGGTTATCTAAAGGAAATTTTCTCATATTTGGTTGTGGCCATTTTCCAAACTCTCCCAATTGCAATACCATATTCGACTTGTTCTAGCTAAATCATGATGGAGATATATTTCTTGTGTGACCTTGCTCATCAATTTTTTGTTGATAATCTGTAATTGTAATGGAAATAATTTTGTAATCAATCTAGTTGTAATTTTACCTTTCTCTATGTATATTTAAATGAAGGAAAAAATCAGAGAGGATGATGGACAATTGTTGAATTTGAGGAAAAGTGAAGAAGTTCATTCTGGTGTAATTATTTCTCTCAGATATTTTAACAAAAGAAGCCTTCCATGTCGTTCTACATCTCTTATTCATAATGTGATCTGAATTATTTTTCAAGGAAAAACTAACTCTTGGGTAGTTGGACCCACTACCTTGGACAAGGTGTTGCCTTGAAGATCTAGACTAGTTTAGTTGTGTATTTATTTCTTAAAATTTCAATTATTGTTCCTTAAAGTTTTTTTTTTTAAGTAATTATTAGCTGCTACATTTTCCAGAATTGTTGTTTCCTACAATTTCTAGATTTCATTTAATTTGCTACTCTATATTAACTTTGGAATTTTGTTGGAAGCAAGGTGTGGTTTAATTTAGTATTGATTCAAACCATGTGATTAGCATAATTCTTTCCTTATCATTCACTTTCTGATTTTTAAATTTAGTATTGTTTTTCAGCTCTTACATTTTATTTCTTGTTGAATGAGCTTGATAGTGTAGAACTAAATCACGTAGAACTAGTGTTAGTTGTTGGTCATTTCTTACATATATTTTTCATACTTGAAACAAAAAGTCATTCCTTGGGTTGATAATTAATTTCCAGGTGATTAGTTCTTTTTTTATTAAAAAAATAATTTCCCTAACATTTTGGTATTATTGTCGAGGAGACAATCAAATAACACTACCACACTAATATCTCGTAGTAAATGCACTCATGACTCCGAGATGGTTGGAAATTAAATATAGAAGGTAAGAACCTACACATGCACCTTAGCTCACTTGTGGTGAGGTCTACCCTCTGTAGGTAGATTCAAGTTATATAACATGCATGGATAAAAGTAGGTGTCTTAGAGGTATAAATTTCAAGAAATCTTATCATTTCACTTAAGTGGTGATGTAAGCACCACGCATTCAACTAACTAATTGGTAGGAAAACTTGAAGGAGGAATCTTCAAGGCTTGTAATAGTTCTAAGGAAATTTCCTCTTGATTTTTGAAATTTGTTGTAAGAACAAGAGTTATAGGAGCTTAAATTAGTAATTTTGTAAAACTAATATCATTATCTCTCTAAACAAATAATTGGTAATTTTGCATGATAAAAAAAATCAGGAAGAATTTTTTTCCATTCATTCCAAAAGAATCATTTTGTAAGAGGATGAGAGCATCATATTACAGAGATCAAGAATCTACTACAAGCTCACAGCAATGGCAACCATGGCTGACATGTATTATCCAAATCTCTGTCCTTTCATTTTCTTGCATACATGGATCTTTCTTTCATCTTGCAACACTAACTAATTATTTTTCTTACCTATTAAGGTCATTCCTCCAACTTAATCAATTGCATCAAAATCCCCCATGCCCTATACAATTTCCTACTCAATCCATCCCACACCTCCCTAATAATAAATCAGTACAACATGATTACAGTGCTTAATTGCAAAATTTTCCCACTTTTTTCATCGATTCCATTTTTCCTACACCACTATTGGAAGCTTATATTAGGTTTCGGATGGTTCTAAATCCTAAAATTGTAGATGTCATGGAAGACAATAGGGTTTCTTCCGGTCAATATTAACAAGAAGATGATATCAATAAGACATTGAAAGAAATTCATGATATGACAACCATGGAAAACGAAGAAAGAAAAGGATATAGTGAATATTGGTTTCAATCTATCTTTTTTCCATAGTATCACTCCATACTTCAATAGTTTTGGGCACCATCTTTTCAAGGGAGCTGGGTCTCTCCTACCATGGTATTTATTAATGTACATTTTTATAATGTGGTTATGTACATAATTGAGAACTTGTTTTGAAAATGGCTCCATTTGAAGTACTCTTATACATAGATATATTCCATATTTTTCAAATAGAGTGGGTTAGGGTAGAAAATAAAATAAATAAGCACATAACTAAATAAATTTCTTTATATGTAAAAAGAGTTGTGGCTGCCGCAATATGTTGTGTAAATTAATATTGACGATAGATATTTGAATTTATTTCTGTATGTAGATATATTATATTTAAAATAATATTTCTACAAACACTTATCATCATTTTGGAAAATAATGCTTGTTTATCATATTTTATGGCTTGTGAGATTGATAAAATTTATGAAAAATAGTTGGGATAATGATGTTTTGAGGGACCAAATGGGAATATTTTCAAATTTATTTCTATATTAATTATCAATTTATTTCTACTTTCTACCCCAATTTAAATCACTCAATTTTGATTTGAAATGAAAAAAGTATGAATAGAACAATGACAACATATCTAGCAGGAAGCTCGAGGGCATAATTGGGCCATTCCATTTTCGGAGGCCTAAATGTGTTAAATTGGCAACTAGGGCCAAAATCCATGTGGGTCGGCTTATTTATGGCAGATGATATTTTTATCAGATCCCTCTCATCGAGATGTGTAGGATTGATCCAAAGATCATCAGATTCTGATAAGTATTTATGGATATATGAATTTATTTTGTTTATATAATTATTATCAAGCCGACCAGTTCTTATGTAGGCTCTAGAAGCCCAAACGTCATGTCTATTCAATCATCCGCCCTTAGTATAAATAAGAGAGGATTTGGAGTCATTAGCTCAACACACTCTTTAGGTGATCTCCTCTCCACGTCTTGGGTTTTTGGAGAAGGAGAGATACCAAAGAGGATGATGCCCTAACTGCAAATGATGCCCTAATCCTACGCAGGACAAGAAGACATCTATTTGTTGGCAAATGATGAATGTCTATATGTTGTTCAAGGAAACCAGATACGTTGTTCAGGAAATCTGATACATGGTGAAACCCTATACGACACCTAGGAAACCATACACACTATACGTTGCTCATGTATCTATATATATATATATATATATATATTATATATATATAATAATTATATATATATATATATGCTGGTAATGAGTCAAAGTGATGAAGTGGTAATATCCACACATTGTTCATAATCAGGACGCAGGCAATGATATAATACATAGGCAATAATATTCGTTGCAACTATACGCACATCAACTCAGTTATATATACGCTGCTGGTGGAGGCATATACTTACATTAACGCAGTCATAATAACACTGCTCATGGAGGCATTTAGACACATCAATGTAGTCATGATATGCTGGAGGTATTAATACGCTACCTGTGGATGTATATACAAGCAGGTGGAAATATATAAAAGACTCATACGCAGGGTATGGTGTAGACATGGCACGCAGAATTGTTGACACTCTCGATGTATGCAGATATGGCAGCGTAAATCATATACGGAACCCAGATTTTGAATTGCAGTTATATATGGAACGCTACAGCCAAGGTATGAAGCCCTCAGTTTGTATTATATATGGAATGCTGATCATGCCATAACCTTGGATCCATTGTCACATGGATTACTCACAATTCATGGATAGTCAACGTGATGACTGGAACGTCATTAACACGCATTCAACATTGTTCATGTTATACATTCTATATATATATATAATAATATATATAAATAAATATTTATATATACATACACTTGTATAAAAGTATATTCACGTATGGACGGAATGGACGTAGCAACATAGCAACCCACAGGTATATATATACATTGTTCATAAACGTAGTCATGATGTTATTGGGACGCAGTCATATATGAACACAATTGTATGCAAATAGATATTGGAATGCAAATATATATGCTATTGGATAGCAGCTGTATATAGACAGATAATGGATCATCAGGGATTATATACAGTGTTCAAAAAAAAAAAAAAAGTGATATTGCCTAGGTATATAAACTTCTGTGGCTTAGAGATAAGAACGTTGCCTAATCTGGACACATATATATAACACAATCTTGGGCAACAACATGATGTATGAGATATTGTGGATGGGCAGCACAATGATACATGGAGCATGGGGAGCAGCATCATGGGCATCACAATGATACATGATATATGGGCAACGTGATTTAGCATGATACAACATGATGGAGCTACACAATCAGGTGCAGCAAATGGACGAGATGCAGAACGATGATAGGTGAAGGAGTCATCTTGCAGAATCAGTTGAAGTAGAATGTCTTCAACTAATCTCATCGTTATAAGAAATGATCTATGTTAGATCTAGATAAGTCAAAGTGTTGACTTCTGTTGTAAATGTATTAACTCTCTCTCTCTCTCTTTCTGTCAAACTTTGAAGATAAAAGAAGATTTGATCAAAGGGTTTCCCCACACATTGTGGGGTTTGTCCCTGGCTCGCATCATATCTTGCGTCCTCTTGTCTTGGCTTGTCTTCTGCGTTTTATATTTATGTTCTATCTGTAGTCTATCTTAATGCTGATGTGATTGCTAACTGTGAAAATTTAAATAAATTTCTCTATCATAGAACATACCTAATCTTAACATGGTATCAAAGTTAAGGTGAAGACAATGCCCAAGCAAGAGTGAAAGAGCAATCACCGAAGATATTTGGGACAAGACAAAAGGATCAATGGGTTTCTCATAATTCACCTAGGGTGATGTCAAACCAGAGAATGTTATTAGAATGGCGTAGCGGAAGTTTCTGATGGCCCATCTAATGATCACTTCATTGGGAAGTTTAGATCTAAGGGTGGAAGGAAAGGCAAATGCCTTGTTGAAATAAGTTCGGCGGTTGTACATGGCAGAGACACATCTCTTGATGAAGATAACAATAATTTTCCAGGGACATCTTCAATGATCAAAGGAATGACTGGTAATGCAGGTCATCAAGGAAATGGTCGACTCTTCCATGAAAGAAAGGAACCCTATAATCTCTTTTATGTACCTGATCACAAGAAGAACTCGATGTCCATCTCGGAAATGGAAGTCAAAGGTTACAAAGGTACGTGTTTGGAAATAGATCTTTTAAAGATACTTTTCAGTTCAGGGTTGTATCAAGTTGCAGGAAGTCCACTGGGGACCATGTCCATTGACTCAGCACCGGAGGTCTGTGAGTCAGATGGTGACTAGGATGCCTGAATTCAAAAGGAAGCATGAAGGTACATGTCTGAAATGTACCGAAAGAAAATATTATAAGGGGACCATTCCCCTCATGCAGCAGGTTCACCGGTTTCGAACAAACCGAGGAGTTTTCAAGGAATCTCATGTATTCAGGGGGAAGAAAGCCCTCTATGGCTTGAAGAAAAACACCTCAAGCATATTATGAGAGGATTGAGAGCTTCCTAATGCAGCTGAGATTCACTAGGAGTGAAACCAATCCAAACGATTACTCAAAGGTTGTGGATGATAAACCTCTCGTACTAGCACCTATGTCTGATAGGTGCAGACCCTCTCATTTATAGGAGACAGAGGAAGTTGGATTCTGTATGTGAGAAGATAAGTTGCAAGCTTGTGACTGCCTCAAGGATCTTAACTTTCAGAAGTTATATGGTAATGATGTCGGACCAGATTTGGGAAATGCCTTGGAGTTTCATAAACTCATTTGCGTTGATGTTCTTGGAGAACCTCCGTCTGGAAATCTTTGTTGCAGTTAGCATGGTGAGCTCATATTTGGTTGAGACTCACTAGATTGGTGCCAAGAATCTTCTAAGATATCTTCAAGGCACAATTTCTCATGAATTCAGATACACTACCGGAAATATGAAACCTCATGATTATTCGAATGATGAGTGGGTAGGCAGTATGGAGGATCACTAGAGCACTTCTCAATGTTGTTTCTCTTTGCAAACTGCCTCGATATCCTGGATGAGCAGGAAGCAGAAATCGGTGACTCTAAGCACCACCAAGGCAAAATACATTACTCATAGTATGACCTTCTGTGAGGCAGTCTGGTTGTTGAAGCTCTTCAGTGAGTTGTTTTTACACATGATGAATACCACTATGATTCTCTATGACAACTAGAGGTGGGATTTGATTATTGAGGAATCTCGTATTTGACAATTTCTCCAGTAGATAGACATCATCTGGGATATGGTAGGTTGATGAGCAAGGAGGCTCCATCCCATTAAGATGATGTACATGTTGATACACCTTGTCAAAGCCCCAAGGAAAGATCCAATCTGTGATTTTACCTAATAACTTGGAGTCGGCAAGAAACCCTTGTACAAGGGTCCTGCATGTTGCATTCATTGAGCTTTGGGAGCTCTGAGGGCTTGCGGTTATTACTGGAGCAACATCTGACCACAGGGTGACTCACCCTCCCCTAGTTGGTGTGCACTGGAACAAGATGATTCGCTCTCTTGTGGAACAAGATGATTCGCTTTCTTGTGGAACATGATGATTTGCTCTCCTGTGTAGCAGGATGATTAGTTATCCTGTGAGGCCTAGATTGATGTGTTCTCCATGGCAGCCTGGATTGATGTGTTCTCCATGGCAATTTTAGTAGGAGTTGTACCATACTATGACGCTGACTTCAGGTCGGTTGAGACTGGTCTGGGACCAGTGGTACATACTCCGAGACTGACTTTGTGTCAGTGCAGTACTGGTCTGGGACCAGTGAGAGTGGTACATACTATGACGCTAACTTCGGGTCGATTGAGACTGGTCTAGGACTAGTGGTACACTCTTTGAAACTGCGATACTGGTCTGGGACCAGTGGTAGGAGTGGTACTTACTATGAAGCTGACTTCGGGTCAGCTAAGACTGGTCTGGGACCAGTGGTATGCACTCTGATTGATGCAGGATTGATGTGTTCTCCTGTGAGGATAGGATTGATTAGTTCTCCTATTGAGGAATCCTACCCATGCAATTTGGGACTCATGGGAAGTACCTCTCAACTGATCAATAAGTAGGGAAATGAATTTAGGGACCATAGTAGTACCGATGGACGCATCATTGTATCTACCGTACTCCCTACACTAGGATGACCTCCATTGATCTGGGATCAATGATACTGGTCTGGGACGAGTGGTAGGAGTTGTACCATACTATGATGCTGACTTCGGGTCGATTGAGACTGGTCTGGGACCAGTGGTACACACTCCGAGACTGACTTTGTGTCAGTGCAGTACTGGTCTGGGACTAGTGAGAGTGGTACATACTATGGCACTGACTTCGAGTCGGTTGAGCCTAGTTTGGGACCAGTGGTACACTCTCTGAGACTACTGGTCGGGGACTAGTGGTAGGAGTGGTACTTATTATGAAGCTGACTTCGGGTTGGCTGAGACTGGTTTGGGACCAGTGATATGCAATCTGAGACTAACTTTGAGTCGGTGGAGGATGATACTGGTTTAGGACCAATGGAGTTGTACTCACTATGACGCTGACTTCGGGTTGGTTGAGACTGGTCTGGGACCACTGGTACATACTCAGAGACTGTCTTTGAGTCAATATGATACATCCTCGATCATTTCTTCTTCTTCATAGTTCAGCGGAGATGAGTAGAGCAGAGCAGAGCCAGCAGAGCAGAGCTAGCAAAGCTGAGCTAAGAAGAGCAGAGAAAAGCCAATTGAGCTTACCAGAGCAGAGCAGAGCTAGCAGAGCTGAGCTGAGTAGAGCAGAGCAGAGCCAGCAAAGCTGAGCAGAGCTAGGCAGAGCAGTGCAAGGCACTAGTGGCCAAGATAGTAGAGTTGGACATATGGATCCCCGGATGGAGTTCTCCCTAGTTGAGAGGGAGTGCTAAATTGGCAACTAGGTCGAAATTCCATGTGGGTCGGTGTTGGATACCTATACCAATAGGTTTCATATTTCATGATTGGATATCAAAGGTCCAAATATGCTCTGCTTTGATAATGCAAAGATCCCATATTTCCTTAAGAAGACAATGTCTATCTCAATTTTCATAAGAACTCAATTTTGGTGGATGGTCCAACAGTCTAATCTGGATCATGCCATGTTTTCAATTTATG
>APFE031270440.1:105046-131391 GCA_000404065.3 Pinus taeda | reverse complement strand
TAAATTTATTATTTTTAAATAAAATTTATTTTGATTTATCTCAAATATGATTTGTTGAAATGTTGCTCCTCTTATTGCGTAATGATGGCAATAATTGAATTTTGTGTACTCTCATTAATTACTATAAACAATATCACTAATTACTATGTACAATAAATATAAATAATTTGAAAATTAACATTACATATTAATTATTATGTACCATAAACACAAATGGTTTATAATTAAATTCAAAAATTTCATTTTCTCATTGGTGTAAAGTATTAAATAGACAATTTTTATGGGTTTTATTTTTTAATTGTCAAAAGAAAAAACTTAAAATTTAAATTTCAAAAAAATATAAAATTGACGATGTGATATATCAATTGTTACATACCTCATTATTATTCAAATGTGGTATTCTAAACTTGATATTGTGTTACTATTAAATTTATTATATGTGTACCCTCCATTATTTTTAAAATATTATTATCTTTTATTGTATGTGTTTTTTATTTAATATTAATTTATGTTATTATTTTAAATTTTAGTTATTTAATAAATAAAAAAAAATTGATAAGGCCCTTGCATGGATCAGCAAGGCCTCAATTCACACACAACTTATTATCAACCAATAAGAACCATAGCTCACATTATAAAATACAATTGTATTACTTAATATTACTAATAGTGGTTAAAATCTTGGATAGGTGTTTTTAATAAAACAATAAAATTAAATAAAAATAATGCACAACTGTATATATACATGGGTAAAAACAAAAAGAATCTTGGTAGATTTTTTTGAATTGTATTTAGTAAGAACACTAGTACATAAATTTTTATCTTTTACTTCATTTAATATTTTCACTATTCTTACATAGAAAATTGTCAAGCTTAATATAACTAATTTCTAATAATGTTTTAAACTTTTCATAAGTTCTTCAAATTAATTTCTTTGGTGTACATGTTGGTGGTCAATTTAATATAACCAATTTTTAGTAGTGTCCTAAATTTTTCATAATTTTTTCAAGTTTTATATTTCTTTTTGTTAGGTTTGATTTGACTATGAATATTGATTAATTAGTAATACAAATTTAAATAATACATTCATAATAAAATAGATTTGATTTTAATGATAAGTATAAGTTAAATAATAAATGAAACTTATACAATTTTAATAGAAATATATTGCTAGCTTATTATGTGATTATTGATTGGATTTATATATTTATATATCTACTTACATTTAGAGTATATATACAATTCTATTATGTCATATTTAGGGATCGAATTATATTTTTATTCCGCTTATAGTTTACTTAGTTAAATCTTAGTGAGGAAAAGTAACCTAGTCATTCTTTTTTTTAAAATATTTATTATTTTAACATAATTTTGATATAAAATTTTATTATAGTTTTTTCTAGAGAAAAAATCGAACTTTTTATTAAACAGAAATAAAAAGTTACATAGTATATGAAATTAAGCATTCATTTTGTTGTATGATTACAGATCATAGAGCCACCAGAATGTAAAATATACAATCCCATCAAAAGAAGAACGCAAAATGTGTTGTTCCTGAAAACAAGAAAATCAAGAAGAAAAGAGTCAAATAATCCAGTTGCCCTAGGCTTTCCTAACGTTCTTCTTTTCCAGTCTTCACCAACCACTAGTGTTGGTGGTGCATTCAATAGTGGCAAGCTGGTCTTCCATTGTGTTCATTGGTTGTTCCTTGTCCGATTCCAATCCTTCGAAACCGTGAGTTTGTTTGATGCCGCTTACTTCCAGTTGAAGTTCTTGTTGTTGTTCCAAATTGTTCTCTTTTTATTAATCTTCTTTTGCATTATGTTCTACCTTTTCTACTGTGTCTACCTTCTTCACCATAGGTTCTATATTTTGCCATCCTTTTGGTTTCCTCTATTGCTGATTGCTCCTATTGGGGCTGACTTGTGGGCATGCACTAAGCAGGTGCCCTATTTGCTAACATCCACGATAGTGGAATGTTGTGTTTTCATAGTCCAAGGATTGTGTCCGCTGTGTGCTATTGAAATTTAGGATTATACTTTCTGGTAGGTCTTCGATGAGATCTACTTCAACGCATATTCTGGCAAAAGTAAATATTCATTTTATGTATCTCTCTAAGTCAGTCTTTATGTATTTTCCCAAGGTATTTCCAATGGCGATTAAAGCCTTTTGATGCCAGAAATGTAAAGGGAGGTTATGTAGCCTTACCCAGACTGGCATCTTTGATACCACCATTGTGTTGGCATCAAAATCTGGAAACCATGGGGTGATAAACAGTCCATCACTGCCCTAGAACCATGGCCCTTGGTTGAGAACATTATCCATTTCCTCTTCTCTGTGAAATCTTACTATGAAGAACCCCTTGGGGTATAAGTAGATTTCGCATTTTTTTGTCCAAAACATATGGATCCATTGATGCAATAAGTCAAATCTAGGCTAGAAACCATTAAATCTGCAAATAACTATAGATGTGTGAAGATCTGAGTATATAGTTGTTACCTCTGGTATATCAATGGTGACAGATGGGCTCTTAGGTTTTTGTTCTACAATGTAGGGCCCTGGGGGCTCAGTGGCAGCTGTGGGAATGGTTTTCCCTTTGCCCTTGACTTTGTCCTTGAAGGATCCCATATTCTTTGAGATAGTTCCAAAACATTCACCCTGTAGACAAAGGTTGATGGTGATGGTTGAATTTGATATTATATTGTAGTCCTGAAGAGTTTGATTGTCTTGTAGACTGTGTACCATATGAATCAGATTTTGTGCATGGGCTGGCATGCCAAGGCGGGTCTATATTCTAAATCGCAGATCTTGAATCCTACAGCCTTGCCATAGCCTTAGGCAATGATGCCTGCCATCCCATGTTTTGATAAAGATTTGTGTAAGGTCTGGCTCTGTCTGTGGCTAATCTCTTCTTGTTGCCCATGGCAAACTACTGTAGAACCCTAGTTCATCCCTATTCCATTGGCAGTTTTCCATCTGGGGTATCAGAACTGCTAGATCTTGGCAAATCTATCTATTGAGAGCCCGATCTGTTAGACCAATGGAAGATCTGGGGTTTTTATGCCTTCCCATAGTGGAAAAGAACACCCTGGCTCTTTGCAGCACTCTCCTAGGGGTAGAGGTTGCAGATATGGAATATAGGCCTGTGTATCCACTGTTGACGGTGTCGCAAACCCCGATTTCCCCTCTCTTGTAGCTCTAAGAAACCAATGTTCCCACGTGTCATTGTAGGAGGCTTGCCTTAGCCCCTTCTATAATGGCTATGGGTGCTACGACATTTGGCCCATGATGTGAACCCTCTCGTCCTGCATATACAAGGGACTTTGCAGATAAGGGCGCGTGGGGAGTCTTGGCGAAGTCATAAGCAACGAGCAGTGCTCCTTCCCATCTTGTGCATCGAAAGAGATGGGGCGCACCAAGATCTACTGGCCTGGCCTAGATCCATGAGGAAAGAAAGTTGGGAGAGCACACACCCGACTTCTGCTTCCCAAATTCCTCCTCTTCCTCCACTTTCTAGAGCTCGAAAAGGAAACCTCTTCTGCTTGGAACTTTACGCCCTTCCTTTGCTTCAGATTCACGTCATTTACTCTAAAGATATCCCAATAGCTCTCAATCCCCTGTGGATGGCTCGAAAATCCGTTCTTTGCATCGATGCTGTGATAGACATGCCCCATCGAAAGCATGCTATCTCGAGCCTGTTTGCCATCCTCAACCTTTACAATGTAACTCCCTGCATTCTCCATGGCTTAGAGCTCTCTCATTCTAAAAAATATCAAAAATTTTATTATAGTTATAAATAAATAATTTTGAATTAAATAGATATAAAAGTATTTTTCAATTTAGAAACTTCACAACTTTGGTAATAAAAATGACATCTTTTGTTGAAGGTAGGAGTTATCTAGAAATATTTAGAAAATGTCGCAACCCAATAATTATTTCAATTTAAAAAATAAATTTCAATTGGCTTTCTAAATATACCATGTTGCATATCTTTCTATATTTCCTCAATTCTTTAAATTGATAATTGATGCACACCAAGGCTCTCCTTGAGATGGGGTTGACAAAAAACAACAATTAAACACTTAACACTAGAAAAATTTACAATTTTATTTTTAAACTAAATTTTAAATAAAATTAATTAAAAATGTAGGTAGAAAAATCCAACATTATTTAAATTTAATATATTTTAACAATTTTTTTTCTTAAATATTTTTTCAATTCAATACAATAAAAAAAAAATAATGTACAATAAAAATTTACCAATATATATATTGTATAAATCAATAAAAATAACTTTTTTTTTAGTTGTCAATATTTATTTAAAAACATTATTTATTGATGAATGGAGATTTGCATAATTATTCATATTGTCAAAATCTTTCTACACAATTATTTATTTATTTTTTAATGGTTTCGTGTAAAAACATGAATCAAATGAATTTGGTTTTTTTTTAAGCTATTTTTCATTTATTTACTTTAATTTAGTTACATCTAAAAAAAGAGTAAAGAACACGAGCAATACTGCCTTGTTTACTGGGAAGATTTTAGAAATAAATTAAATATTGAAAAACATCAATGAAGTCAATTATTTGGCCTACGAAAATTCTCAATGAGGAGAATTAGGTCTTGAGAATTTATATGCGGTTTCTAAATGAAAAAATCATAAACAAGTGGAAACATTTTAGTTCGGACCCTAAAACATGGGTCACGGAACATGAACCCTTATTGGCTTATTGTTGATTGACTCAAGGGCATTCAAATTGATTTTCAATCGAAAAACTATGGATTAGTGATAAAATCTTGGAACGAGTTTCTAAATCCATGTTTTATGCCACCATAATAATTTGTGTCACCCATAATCAATGAAATTGGGACCTTAATGTTTTAATTCGAAAACATCACATATTTAGTGAATTTATCGTGGCTACGAGGCTTACAAATGGTTTTTAGCAAAAAGATAAATTCCCCAATTTTTTAAATTCGAAAACATCACATATTTAGTGAATTTATTGTGGCTACAAGGCTTACAAATGGTTTTTAGCAAAAAGATAAATTTTTAGGAGTAAAATCCATGGTTTTTATTTTATTTAACCATGGTTTATGTAAGAAGATCCATTTATAAAACCATTTTATTATGGAAAAATAAATTTATCATCGAAGATTTATATTTTGGATTACATATTTAAAAATGATTTTAATCCCACAAAGATAAATTTAAAAATTAAGTTCTAAAATTATAGATCATATTGCAAAAGTTATCTCTATAATTTTTTTCCCACGAAAATTTCAATTAATGATCTACATAAACATCATAATGTCTAATAAGTCACTTTTAAATATGCATGACGGTCATACATCAGAGAAAGAAAATAAAAAATGATATTTATTTTGAAAGGTCTAAGCTATGATTTATTTTAAAAGAATCTCATGAGCATCACTTCCAATGGTAGGGAATGAAAAAATAATATCAAATATCTTTTATATGAAGAAGATAGTTTTTAATTTTTTAAAGGAAAATTGACGACATGAAGTTAAGCATTTAATTCCTTTTTAAGGAAAAATAATAACACCAATGTAATTTAAATTCATCTAAGTTAAATGTATTTCAAAAAACAATTGATCCATTTTGAAGAAAAATAATGACACTAAATAATAGAATATAATGTAAACTTATTCACATCATATGTATTTAAACAAAAATTGATGCAATTTTTTAATGCGTGGTATGAAAAATCTATATATATATTTGATATATCAAGCAGCACTATCTTTTTTGAATTTAAATCTTTATATTATATTCATAAATAAAGGATGTTAACATATTCTAGTCATATCCTTTCCATTAATTGATATAATCTTAAATATTTACTAATACAAATACAAAACAAATACAAAGCTAGAGAGAAAATTATCAAATAATAAATGGTATACAAAGTTAGAGAGCAAATTATCAAATAACAAATGGTATCCTATGGATATTGATGGGGCTAACTCTTTGAAAACTGGAAACGAATTAATGAATGATTAATAGAATCATTAATGGTTTGATTGTGTGGATAGATATTTTGGTTTGGAGGGTTGATTGCGCGGTACTTGGCAACTGTTGGGATGGAACATCTATCCGGTTCTCGTTTTACGTACTTGGCCTTGGGTTTAATCTCCCACTCTCAGTTCACTTGGCATTTTAATTGTTCTCTACAACCTGAGAGGCTTTCTCCACTACTATGTTTCATCTATGGCTTGTTTGGCACGATGGTACTCTGGCTTTGGCATCGGCTCTGGTTGTTGTTTCCGTCAATGGTTTGCAGCTGTACTTGGTTCTGTTGTTTGGTATTTGCTAACACAGTGGTTCTACATGCACCTTTTACTCCATCAATGAGTTTGAGGGACTCAAGGTTAGTCCCTCCATGGTCTGCTACAGGGTTCTATGGTATCTGGTTTTGGTGGAAGTTTATTGTATCCTCTGTTCCATTTACACACTTAATATAGTATCGTTGTCTCAGCGTTCAGCTTCTGCTTCACTACAAACAATGGTAAGCCTTCTTTCTTTGCTATTTAGTTGCTTTTTCCCTTTGTTCTAAGGGTTCTGTTCCTGTGTGAGTAGGGTTCCTTTAATGGTTGGCAACTCGTTGAGGCTTCTTCTTCCATCCAACGCTACTTCTCAGGTATGTTCTGTATTCGCAAACCATGACTCTATTTTAGGTTCTTTTTTCTCTGAGTTCTTTGTCCCCTGGTCAGTAACTCGCTAGTTGATTTCCTCTTGCAGGTAGCATGCTCTGCTCAAAAGTCCCATTGTTGCTGACCCTAAATGGGTAGGGTCTTACCCTGTTGTTTCTTATGGGTGTTTAGGATTCCTATTTAGTTGAGCCTCAGCTCCCTCTCTGTCGTTAGGAAAAATTTCTTGATAAGTTGGTTTTCCTTTAACATGAAAGTCACTGTTGTAAACGTGCTTGTCACTATATGTGGTCTCAACTATGCATTTTCTTTTGCGAACATGAATTGGTTCTGGTTTTGACACTTATAGTTTAGTTCCTTTGGTTAACGCCATTAGGGTTTTGAGTCGGTATTTATTTGGAATGAGAAGTGTAATCATTTACTCCTAGGCTTACTGGACTATTATAACTTTTTATGGAACTGTTACCTTAATGATGTATTGTGAAAAAAACAAACTCAGTGTTTTAATGGACATGTACCTGGCAGTTGTCATTTTCGTTATACACTTGTATGGGCTCTTCTGGTTATTTTGTGACTATTTGGATTTCAACACATAGTATAATCTGGTAGCTGTAGGTAGACTTTAACTCTCCTCTGTGGTTTTGCTCGTGGGTTCACTGCATCTATGCTTTCTTGCTCTTGGTAATTCCTATGTTGCCTATAGCAAAACTTGATTTGATTCCTTCCTCTTTCAATGTACAGCACTATATTCTTTTTATGCAACAACATCGATAAATAATTAGGAAAAGAAAAAAAGTACATAAGATGATGTTCAATTATGAATGGACACGGATGTTCTTTTTTGCAAAAGATATTCTTGTATGCTGTGCTATTATAATTGTCCTATTCTTTGCCCAAAATTTCTCTCCCTCAAATGTTTCATTTTAATCTTTTACATGAGTTGCTAAGAAATTTTAGAGACTACCAACAATTGCAAGAAAATTTCGTTTGGGTAACTATCTACTGTTTCTTTACACCTAATTAATTCAAAACAGCTACTAAGAAAGAAAGCTAAATGAAATTAAGAAAAACATAACATATTGTTAACCCCTAAATGCTAAACATTTAAAAGAACTGAAAGTTTCAGGTATAATGACCTATCCAATCTGTCAACATGTAACCTATGAAAGAAACATGTTCATTTTTGTTCACCTTGAGCTGGATGCTCCTGCATCAGGCTCCCGTGGTAACAAAAATTCATGGCTCCGCTCCATGAGCTCCTCGACAGAATATCTTGTATGCTGTATCTGTGCTATGTCAAGCCACAAATTGTCCTCAATGGGATAGTTCTTCCACTTGACAAGGTATTGAAAATACTCTTTCCTACGAGTGCACTTGGTCACCTGTGTGTCAAGAATTCTCTCGATCTCAAGGGGTTGCGCCGAGGGCATTTTCTTCATCCAAGAACCTCTTTCCACTTGGGTATCCCACTCTAGCCATGTCATATTGTCGTCTTCAGGACTGGCAGTGTAGGGAAATATATATGCCACATTGAAGATAGGTGATATGCCTATTCCTCGTGGTAGCTGTAATTCATAAGCATTGGCTGAGAATTTACATAGAATTTTGTAAGAGCCAATCTTTTTGTATTTTAGTTTGTTGTATTCACCCCTAGGAAACCATTCTTTATACAAATGTGTGAGGACTTCATCCCCTAGATTAAACTGTACCCCTTGCTATTTCAAATCTACCCAGTACTTATACTTTTGACTGCTTTCCTCCAACTTCGTCTTTACCTGCTCGTGTAGGTCTTTCATTGCTTTGGCAAAATCTTCCCCATCAACACTCTGTCTTTCCTGCTGTCCCAAATCTCGTAACTAATGCACTCCACATATTCATGCCATATAAGATTTGAAAAGGATTGTATCCCATGCTGCGATCCGGTGAGTCATTGTAAGTGAACTCCACCTAGGCAAGTATACGATCCCACATCCATTAATTTTCTCTGATCAAGCTTCATAGCAAGTTTCCCAAGCTCCTGTTTACCACCTTTGTTTGCCCATCGGTTTGTGGGTGATAAGCGGAGCTGAAACTTAACTATGTGTCCATCTTTTTCCACAAGGTGTGCCAAAAGTGTCCTCTAAATTCACGTCCCTATTGAAAACAATGGACTTAGGCAGGCCATGTAGCCTGACTATCTCTATAAAAAACAAGTGTGCTACGTGAGTGGAAACACTAGTTTTCCTACAAGGGATGAAATGTGTCATCTTTGAGAATTGGTCCACTACCATCATTATAGAGTTGTAACCTCGCTGCGTTCTTGGTAGACCCAAGACAAAATCCAAGCTGATTGAGTCCCACAGTCTACTTGGAATAGGCAGTTGTGTATAGAGTCTGGCATTTTGACTGTGTCCTTTTGCCAACTGACACAATTTACATCTAGTTACAAATCGCTGCACAACCCTTCGCATCTTTGGCCAGTAATAGAAGTGACTGAGTTCTTCCAAGGTTTTGTCAATGCCGAAATGTTTGACAAGACCTCTGTTGTGCTTCTCCCGAAGGATGTTCTCCCTCATCGAATAGTCGAGAATACATAGCTGTCCCCCATTAAACAACAACTTTTCTTGTAAATTATAGTCCACCCATGGACTATTGTTCCTCAACAAAGGATTCTGTATGGCTTCATAAGCCTCCTTGAAATCCGCATCTCTCTGATACAAGTATGTTAGGTGTTCAAAACCCAACACTTGTACTGTACTTTCCTGTAAGAGCAAAGCTCTTCTGCTCAATACATCTGCTACCTTGTTGGGTTGTCCACTAATATGCTTCAAGACAAATGTGAAACTTTGCAAGTACTCAACCCATTTTGCATGCTTGTGGTTCAGTTTATGCTGTTACATAACGTACTACAATGAAAAATTATAAGAAAAGAAAACGAATTCATTCCCCAACAAATAGTGTCTCCAATGCTCCAATGCTTGGACGACATCATATAACTCCTTGTCGGAAGATGAGTCCTTATGCCTACTTTTGTTTAGTTTTTCACTGAAATAAGCAACAAGTTTGTCTTCCTAGTTGAGTAAGACTCCAATAGGTGTACCACTTGCATGAAAACGAACCTAAAAGATCTTGTTAAAATCTAGTAATCTCAAGATTGGTCTTTCAGTAATCTTCTTCTTCAGCAGTTGAAAGATTTTCTCTGCTACCTTAGTCTAATGAAAAGGTTGTCTTTCCTTTTTTATGGTATCCAACATAGGTGCACAGATCTCACTAAAATTTATTATAAACTTACGGTAAAAACTTGCCAACCCATGAAAAATATGTACCTTGAACATA
Source organism: Pinus taeda (assembly GCA_000404065.3). Lineage (NCBI taxonomy): Eukaryota > Viridiplantae > Streptophyta > Pinopsida > Pinales > Pinaceae > Pinus > Pinus taeda. The sequence goes on along the minus strand of APFE031270440.1, from coordinate 121,401 downwards.
CTTTTTTGGGATGGCCAGCTAATTATTGTTGCAATCTTCTCCAGTACACTTTGAAGGTGTTGAAAAAGTTCTTCTTTGGTGTTGCTGAAAATCAGTATATCATCCAGATATACAATCACGAACTTCTCGATGAATTCTTTCAACATCTCATTCATCAAATGCATAAAGGTACTAGGGGCATTACTCAATCCAAATGGCATTACCGGCCACTCATACAGTCCTTCATTGGTCTTGAAGTTTGTGTTCCATTCATCCCCTTCCCTGATTCGAATCTGATGGTAACCACTCTTTAGATCAATTTTCGATAAATATGTTGCCCCACTCAGACAGTCCATCATGTCGTCCATCTATGGTAATGGAAACCTATACCTAATGGTAATCTCATTGATGTCTCTTGAGTCTATGCACATCCACCACTCTCCTTCTTTCTTGGGAGCTAAAACTGTTGGGATTGCGTGGGGACTTAGACTTATCAACCCTTTATCCAACAATTCCTATACTTGTTTTCTAATCTCCTCTTTGTCTTTAGGACTCATTTGGTACGTTTCCTTGTTTAGAAAACTAGCTGCAGGTATAAAGTCTATGTCATGGCTGATACTTCTCTTAGGATGTAATTTATCTGGTAAAGCATCCACTACAATGTCGCTGAATTCTTGCAACATTTTTTGAAGTTTTGCAGGTAAATCAGAAATTTTTGTGTGCAACAACACTATTTTGGGCCTTCTTATAATAGCATAGTTCACTTCATTATCTTCAATCTTCTTTAAAAACTGTTTTCCACCCATTAATAACACTTTTGTTCCACTTGTTTCTGCTGCTTCCTCTTCCTTGATGGGCACAAGCATGTGCTTAATCCCATCCTTGACAAACTTGTAACAGTTTGTCTTTCCATCATGAACTACCTTCCTATCACACTGCCTTGGCCTTCCTAGCAGTATATGACATACATCCATAGGCATAATATCACATATAACCTTGTCCTTATACTTTCCCATATGGTACTCAATTTCACATTATTCGTCAACCAACAACTGATGGCCTTTCTACAACCACAACACCTTATAGGGAGTGGGGCGCTTTAGCCACTTCAAACCCAACTTCTCCACCATCTCTGTGGCAACCAAATTATATGTACCCCCACTATTGGTAATCAGCTTGCAGCATTTTCTGTGTGACCTACAAACTGTCCAGAATAATGCTTTCCTTTGAGTTTATTCAGTTGTCTCCTTTGCTGGTTTCAGTAGTACTTTATTCAAAACTAAGGTTTCACCTGTTTCCAGCACATTCTCTACTTCCTAGGGTGTTGCCTCTGGTTCCTATGGCTATGCAACATACACTCCTCTTTGACGAGCGTGATCCCCTTCAGGACACTCAAAAGACCTGTGCCCCCACTTGTGGTACTTGTAGCATTGGTAGGCAGCTCCTCTGCCTCGGCCCTTCCCCTTCCCCTCTGATATGGCCTTTGTCCTCTAGTGTTGTCTCCTTTTTCTAATGTCCCTGAAGTTTTAGAACTATTGCCCTCTTCACTATTGTTGGTAGTTTATCCTCTATCATAGGATTGTCCTCTTCCTCTGCCAGTTCCTCATCCTCTCCTGACATTCTATTTTCTTGTGATCTTCTCCTCTGCCTTTATGGCACTCTAGTATGCTTCTTCTACGTTCCTTGGGGAAAGAATACTTATTTCATCCAAAATTTCCAGCCTCAGGCAATTCACAAACCTAGCTATCTTTTCCAAGGTGTCTTTTGTATAACCAGTTCTTAAGTTCACCCATTAGAATTATTCAGTATATTCTTTTATTGGCATTCCTCTCTACTTCAAATTTTTCACCTGTCAATGCAGGGTGATCTGGTAGTCCTTGGGCAAGAACCTACCTTGCATTTTGGCCACCATCCTCGGCCATTTCTTAATAGCCAACTTATTCATCCTTCTTCTCTCTTCTCGGACACTGTCCCATGACAAGGCTGCATGTCCTTTCAGCTTGGCAGCTGCAAATTTGACCCTCTGGCCTTCGCTGACCTCTTCACATTCGAAATATTTGTCCAACTCATTGATCCAATCAAATAGAACTTTTTTGGACAAGCTCCCATCGTAATTTGGAATTTCTTGTTTAGACTTGTTGCTAACCAACATGACTAACCTCAACAATCTGATTTTAGGTCCTTCCTCATCCGATCCATATATGGCAACTACATCTTCTTCTTCGCTGTCATGTTCTACCTCCGGATCCCTTCTCCTTCCTACCTCTACCACCGCTAAATGGGCACTAAGGATCCTAAGCTCTTCCTGTAATCCTTCATCTAATACTCCCTGAGTACCTCTCCCATGACCTCGTCTTCCAACTTCCATTTCTTACGAAAACTCAAACCCGCTTTGATACCAAAATTTGATGGGACCAACCCTTTGAAAACTGGAAACAAATTAATGAATGATTAATAGAATAATTAATGGTTTGATTCTGCGGATAGATATTTTGGTTTGGAGGGTTGATTGCATGGTAGTTGGCAACTGTTTGGATGGAACACTTGTCCGGTTCTCATTTTGCGTACTTGGCCTTGGGTTTACTCTCCTGCTCTCAGTTCACTTAGAATTTTAGTTGTTCTCTACAACCCAAGAGGGTTTCTCCACTGCTTTGTTTCATCTATGGCTTGTTTTACATGATGGTACTCTCACTTCAACCTTGGCTCTGGTTGTTGTTTTCGTCAATGGTTTGCAGCTGTACTTAGTTCTGTTGTCCGATATTTGCTAACACAGTGCTTCTGTGTGCACCTTTTACTCTGTCGGTGAGTTCGAGGGACTCAGGGATTGGTCTTCCATGGTCTACTACAGGGTTTCTATGATCTCTGGTTCTCATGGAAGTTTATTATAGCCTATGTTCCATTTACACACTTAATATACTATCTTTGTCTTTCTTTGCTGAGCTCTTCTGTGGATTAACTACAATTTGTTTGTCATTGCACCAGGTTGTCGCTGTCGAGGGTCTCAGCGTTCGGCTTCTACTTCTCTGCAAACAATGGTAAACATTCCTTCTTTGACTTAACTGTTCAGTTTCTTTTTCCCTTTCTTATAAGGGTTTTGCTCCTATGTGATCAAGGTCCCTTTGATGGTTGGAAACCCGTTGAGGCTCCTTCTTCTATCCAATGTTGCTTCTCACGTATGTTCCGTATTCACAAACCCTGACTCTGTTTTACGTTATTTTGTTTATGAGTTCTTCATCCCCTGGTCACTAACTAGCTAGGTGGTTTCCTCTTGTAGGTAGGACATTGGTGCTTCAAGCATGGTCAATGGCTCTGCTTGATAGTCCTGTTGTTGTTGACCCCAAACAGGTAGGGTCTTACCTTGTTGTTTCTTATGGGTGTTTAGGATTTCTGTTTAGTTGAGCCTCATATCCCTCTCTGTCGTTAGGACAGCTTTGTTGATAAGATGATTTTCCTTTAACATGAAAGTCATTTCTTTAAACATGCCTGTCATTGTATGCGGTCTCGGGTATGCATTTTCTGTAGCGAACAGGAATTGGTTCTGGTTTCAACACTTACAGTTTTGTTCATTTGGCTAATGCCATTGGGGTTTTGAGTCGATATTTATTTGGAATGAGTAGTGTAATGATTTACTCCTGGGCTTGCCAGACTATTATAAATTTTTATGGAACTATTACCTTAATGATGTATTGTGAAAAAAAACAAACTCAGTGTTTTAATGGACATGTACCTGCAATTATTGTTTTCGTTATACTCTTGTATGGGATCTTCTGGTTATTTTTGTGACTATTTGGATTTCAACGCACGGTATAATCTGGTAGCTGTAGGCAGACTTTAATTCTTCTTTGTGGCTTCACTCGTGGGTTCACTGTATCTATGCTTGCTTGCTCTCGATTGCCCCCTTTGTTGCCTGTAGCAAAACTTGATTTGATTCTTTACTCTTTGTCAATGTACAACATTGTATTCATTTTATGCAACAACACCTATAGATAATTAGGAAAAGAAAAAAAAGTAAATAAGATGATCTTCTGTTATGAATGGACACAGATGATCTTTTTGCAAAAGACATTCTTGTATGTTGTGTTATTATAATTTTCCTGTTCTTCGCCCAAAAATTCTCTCCCCCAGATGTTTCATTTTCATCTTTTACATGAGTTGCTAAGCAGTTTTAGAAATTGCCAGCAATTACAAGAAAAATATGTTTGGATAATTGTCTACTATTTCTTTACACCTAATTAATTCAGAATAGCTACTAAAAAAGAAAGATAAATGAAATTAAGAAAAACATAACATACTATTAACCCCTAAATGCTAAACATTTAAAAGAACTGAAAGTTTCAGGTACAATGGCTTGTCCAATCTATCTACACGTAACTTGTGAAACAAACACGTTCATTTTTGTTCACCTTGAGTTGGATGCTCCTACATTAGACATATAGTTTTATAAAACAAATTATTGACACGAACTTATAAAAAAAATTAAATGAATCTTCATGTGACCTTATGAAATGGATTGTCCTATGATATATAGATTATATATTTTGTAAGAAAAATATTTTTAAATGAAAGAAAATATTGCCACTCGACATATATTAACTAGAATGGTTAAAGTTATTAGGTTAATATATACTCAAGAAATGTATGATGCATGAAACTCAGCAGAACCTTTTCACCCATGATGTTGGCGTTAATTTCCATATAATTGTTTTTTAAATAAACATATAAAATTAATTTTTAATGTAACAAAAAATTATTAATTGATAATTTTAAATATAATTTAGACTTAATTAAAAATATAACTTAACAAATATTCCATAGACAATTTGTATTCATTAAAATTGTGTGTAAGGCATGAAACTTGTTGCTAGTGATATACATTGATTTATTGACGAGAGGGTTTTAGTAACAATTTTATATTTTACAAAACAAATTTTATATTTGAGAAATAAATGATAGAATAATCTATTTTTGATTTTAAATATAAATTTCATCAAACAAATGATTCTTATATTGGTTAAGATGTTTTAAATTTACAATTGAATTAAAATTCAAATTCATGGCTTTTTTTTTTAGGTAATTCAAGTTTAAAATATATTTTTTTTTAAATAATCTAAATTGACAATCAATTAAAAGATGTTAGATTATTTGTGATAATTGATGAATGTAAAATGATTCCCATTTAACCACTTATTGTTCAATGACAAAGATTTTTTCAAGGGTAATAAACAAATGGGCTAATTTACATTAATCTTCATTTATTTATTAGATATGGAATAAAAAGGTGACAATAGATTGCTAATGCCAACTTCATAAAAACACACTATGCTAGTGTTTGGGAAGCCATAGGCTTAAAATGATAGAGGTAGCTACTGAAAAATGGTTCATGTCACATATACCTCATTTGATTACTGAAAATATCTAAATTTTCTAATGCCAACCTCAAGCTAAAATAGTATGGCCACATCTTAGAAGTGACATCCCCGAAAGACATACATAAAATAGATGATGAGTGGAGGAATTTGTCTTGGTCTTGGGGAAGGACATATAGGTAAATGGCATACATAAAATGGAGGATTATGCACTCATCGAAATATTTACAAGTAAAAGGATGTTCAAAGTTCTTATTTGGAAATGGACTAAGACTAATTTATTCCATATTTTAGGTCGTTGACCTTGTTATTTGATTTTGGATAAGGGTTGGATTGGATGGATTGAAAAATCAGTGGAGGATGCTCAAAATATCTTACAAGATCGTTGGTCCACGGATTCACAATCCCACTTTACAAAAAAAAGGACAATCAATTCTAATTCCTGCTTGAAAAAAAATGTATTTAGTATTTATTTGGTTCTAGTTTCTAGGCTTACTTCTACTACTCTTGTATGATGATTCCTTTAAGGAAATAGTGAACACTTTAGTTTCCCTTAAAATTTGACCTCGTCTTTCAAAAATTTGGGTAGATAAGCATGGATTGAATTATGGTATGGCTAAATTTGACCTCAAGCCTACCAGACTCAATACATTTCAAATTGGGAAGAATTTTTCATCATCAGATATTGAAATATAAAAGCATAACTTTCAAATTCATTCATATGCATGATCACATCAATTTGGGAAAAGAATGTCCATATGAAATTCAAACAATGGGTGGGTTCACAAGGATTCTCTTTACTCTATTTATCTTCTTCATCCCTTGAAAATTGCACCATCTCTAGTCCCCTCTCTCATAGCCTCCCCTATAGTAGAACAAAACCCTCTTCCTATGGCTAACAAAGACATATTTCACTCAAAGGATTCCCCACTAGTTTTAAGTTCTAATTAGAATGAGGCACCCACATTGCTGACAACTCCTTTAGGAGTATTTCCCCTCCATGTTTGTAAAACCATCCCTCCTCTACTATTTCATTTCATTCTATTAATTCATTAGCTCCAATTCATTCAACTACTCCTATTTCATCAATTATCTCCCCTTCCACAATTAACCCTTAGGACTATTTATCCTTCCTCTTAGGTGTTTATTTCTCCATCTCCTCTCCACTCTCCTCCTTCAATCCTCCCACACTGACTCTCATCACCATTTTTTGTATTTCAAATATTTCCATCCTCTATTACACTTCCACCTCATCTACCACTCCATCATATCCCCTTCTTAAAACCTTTGTTCTCTCTCAAAATCCCTGAAACACCTTGATATGGATCCTATTCAAGAGTTTGAGCCAAAATAAGGAACTAGGATTGGTTTCATAAACACATGGATAAAATAAAAGGAAGAAAAACCTTCCTCTTGTTGGTTTAAAATAATGAAAAAATTGATATTTGTATGGGGAAACGAGATTCCATACTTGTGTCACTTGTAGAACCATCCCCCCATATTCCTAAAAAATGACATTCTATCCTTGAATTACAGGGGATTGACTAATGTCTCTAAATTTATTTTGGTAAAAGGACTGATAGCAATGCACAATTGTCATGTCATATTTCTTCAAGAAACAATGGAAGAAGGTGATAAGATAAAATTTCTATTTTGAAAAATTCTTCCCTGCTAGAAAATTATTTGATTGGATGAATTTTGGCATTTAAGATGACTCACAATAGCTTGCAATACTCACTTTGTGTATCTAAACTTGATTTGGTTTATTCTCTTAATGATTTCTCCATACCTATTAGCATATGATCTTGATGTTCTTCCTCCACTACAATATTTCCAAACCTTATGTTGATAGGAAATCCTATTGGAAATTTTCTTCAAGATGCACCTAGTTCCTCCTCAAAATGCCATTGTGGGTGTTTAGCTAAATTTTACTTAGGTGCAACCTAAGGTCTAAGGTCCCTTAAAAACTTGTCATACCCATTTAAACATTACGATTGAACATCTCGATGATGTAAGACTAATTGAAATCATCCCCCAAGAACTTCAGCTTATTTAGACAAATAATTATGTGGGGATGGCTAAAGTCTCAATATGTCTAGACTGTTTCTTAATTTTTGAGGCTTGACTCAATCTCTTACCTAGAATGTACCAATGGGTCACTATAGGTGGTTATTTTGATCACAATCTCATCCTCCTTGAATTTTATTTTTCTCCCGTAAGTCAACCAACTAACCTTTAGTTAAACCCTCATTAGTTTGAATATCCCTCTATTAAATATCTTACCAAGAAATACTGGTGCTCCTTACTCCCTACATCCCTAGAATCTCCATTAATCTAGTTCCAGAGGAACATAAATTTTTCCAAACTTGTATCTCAAAGTGGGAAAAACAAAAGGAGGCTCCAAATACATAATCCTATATGATATCAAAGAAAAACAAAATGTTTCCCTTCATCATAACACTTTTTTAAAATGGTTTTGTAGAAACTCATAAATATATTAGAGACCTTGAAGAAAAAAGAAGGAAAATCCTTCTATATAAATAAAAGGAGTGTTCAATGAATATTAGATACCTCTAGATTCAAGCTAGGGATGCAAGTACGCAATACTTTTGCAAGAGTACAAGTCATTGGAAGACTATAAGCATGATTTGGAAGATTAAAAGACAAGGTGGATCCATAGCCCCAATTTCAAAGACATTTCCAATGAAGGTTGTAAATATTTCAAGGATATTTTTCATTAGGAAATCAAAAGAAACAATATACCAAATTTGAAAAATGGTTGAACTCTTTCTTACATTTGTAAATCAAGAGGAAAATGACAACTTGTTATACTATTTAAAAATCCCCCCATTTATACAAATAATAGTTGATATTTGACATATAAATGGGGACCCTTTTTAAATTTTTAGTCTTTGAAAAATAAATCCTAACTCTAAGAAATTGCATTGAAAACTCTTAGGAAACAACCCAAGTTTAGGATCTTTGTCGCAAATTGCATTTCACATTTTTCCCATATGATAATTATAAACATCTTTATGTAAATGCCGAATTGTGATATGCGATGAGAACCCCCGCCCGATATTCTGATCTAAACATCTTGAGAACACACAATACTAGTTCAAAAATTGACAAATAAATAAGGCATGTCATTGTGCCATCCTTTAACTATTTGCAAAATGCGATATTACGATTTTCGCAATTGCATTTTGCATTATAAATAGGCAACGCTATATTACAATGTTTAAAAGTTGCGATGCGTGAATAAAGAACCAAGCATGGGAAGTTACTGTGTTTTAATATAATAATGAACGATTTGATAGGGTAATGAATGTTTAGCATCCTAAGGAGAAGTAATGATGTTTCAAGTTATGACTAGCTAATGTTGAATATCTCATTCAAAATCCTCCCATGATTCAAAGTCATTTCAGAGAGCTTTCAACATTAATTGCCCTATATCGTCTACGTTGATATGTCTCTTCCGTTTCAAGCAAGCTTAAAAAGACATCTCCTTGTGGAAGGTGATGCAAAAGAAGAAAAAGGAGAGCATTACAGAGTTTGAGCTATCAGAAATGCCTCATATATTCTTTGATACAGTATGCAACGCCGATGAGGGTGACAACATTGAAAGTCATACACAACAAGTCTGAGAATGAAACTCCCAAAATTATTATCGTAATGGCCATGACTATTTCAATAAAACTTTTGGAATTCCAATTCAAAGATGCTACCTATTCTTTCCTTCACAGAATAGGAGCGAGAGCAAAGATCCTACCCTATACTGATATGATTAAGTGGGTGGTGGAAAATATCACTATTGAAGACAGGAAATACAGGAACTCGAGGATGGAGCTCATGGGGTAATTCAAAGTTGAATACCTCAAGAAAATATACGTATACTTGACCCTCATGACATATATAACAAGTCATACCTGACCAACTTTGCAAAGAAAAATGAAGAACCTTTCAAGATGATCTAGGGTTGGAGGGTACTGTAGAACAAGTTCAAATTTTACAAAACGCGTATGTATCATGTAGCCTCCTTAGCAAACCCATACAACTATGTAGCTGCTATGTTATGTAGGCTATATGGATTAACTAACAATGCTAAGTTTTCCATAGAATGGATTCCTTTGATTGATACATGTGTCAATTCACACATTATGAATTGGGCCACTACCCTATCTGATAACCTAGCCACTACCATCACCGATTATCGTCAAAAGAAATCCTCCTCATAGATAACCTTCCTCCATTCTACTTCAGTGCCTACATCATGGATGCCATCTGTTTCTGCACTAAATTTCCAATCATGGGTTGGAAATGGACCTTGCAGGACCCCTACCCTATCCATCTCAACCATAAATAGACTTGGGAATCCCATTATGTACCCCATTTTTATAAAATATGCCATGTTGTTATTTTTCCATTACATCAATTAATTTTGAATAAGAAATCCCCCAGGTTTTCTAAAGAAGCTGCTACAAACCTTCTTGTAGTAAGCAAGTATTTTGTTGAAGAATGTTTTACATACATTAGGGTTTTTAGCAGTACATTGGACCCGCAATGTCCTCCTTTTGTATGTCTCTGATAAATTATTAGCAAGAGAAATAGCCCACCAGATTGTGGTAAACGGCTTGAACAAGACCATAAAAGAGAGCAAAAAATCATTATGGCCATGTTTTCCTATTCGGTAGAGTTACTTTTTATTAGCAAATTTTAACCATGCAACCAAGGAGTCAGTAAGCCCAGAAAGCCTCAGGCTCCATAGTTTGCCAAAAATGAAATTTGATCCAGACAAAATAGCACATAACATTACTACTGTAGTAAAGATCAAGCCTTTTAACCATGAGGCTAATAATTCTGAAGACCTTTTACAGTCAGCTGAATCCTTCAAACAAGCATTCGAGTTGGAAAAGGAAAATCTGAGTCGTGAAGATTTTGAAAGCTTTCAAGAATTCAAAACCAAAAGACTCAAAATAATTCCACTAAATTTGTTAAAAATACAAGACAAGCCTACACCTAGTGTGACTGTAAATAGCGAGGGACCTAATTCTCACATATAGTCTCAAGTGGATATAAGGAAAGCATTGGATATAGGGAGGGCCCAAGACACTGATAATACAGTGGAATCTAGTTGGAGGTCAACTGAAAAGAGGGGTATGAGCAATCCAACTAAAGATACTGGTTCTGAGATCAAAAGCAACAATTTGAAGTAGGAGTGGGACCAATTGAGTAAAAAATTACAAGACACTCCTAAGACAATATATCTTCAGGAAACCATGAAATATCACACTACTCTACATACCTAGAAGATTACAGAGTCTGAGTTGATGGATGAGCAAGGGACATGTTTGTAGTAGACATAAATCATTCTTGCTTTGCCCACATCATAAATTGTCCTGAAGGTGACTAAAATTCCTCCTTTATATTTGTTGTACAACCCACTTCATAAGGTTGTAGTAAGGAGACAGAGGAAAAGAAGGAGAATAGAGACACCCAAGATCCCATCTGGGAATGAGCTGATGGATATAGTCTGGAAGCATATTCCTTCCAAACCAATTGAAACCTTGACCAGACTATCGTATTTTACAGAGGCACATGCAACTCCCACCATGGATAAAGCTACGGAGATATCTATTTTGTTAAGGGAAAGGGATGAGAAGATAGTGCATCTTGAGCAACAACTGCAAGTTGAAAATGAAAATGTGAACCAACAAGCTGCTGAAAAAATCACTCAATTACAGCAGAATATGGAAGTGTTAAATATAAGCCATGAATCAAACATTTTTGCAAAGAATGTGCAACTTCAAGAACTGCAATAGGCCATGGAAAAATATGAATATGTCCCTAGTGTCAAGGAATTAATCAAAGGTGCACTAGAGGTAAATTCCCTCCTACTAAGACAATAAAAACAATTTTGCTAAAAGATGTCACATATCGCTCCTTATCTGATCAATAGTGACAAACTAACAGATAAGGCAATTGACCAAAGAACTGAATTTACTGATCTAAACACAAGAATCTTAGAATTCATTGAGTGGCAAGAAACAAAAGAGGGAAGGAGGGCTAATCTACGTGAGATCAAGGAGACACATAAGGAAATTCTATTCACGGATTGGGATGCGAGGATCAAACAAGCTGATTTAGTAGTGGCAAGACCAGCCGAGGTGTCAGGAAAATAGTAAAAGTGGTAAACCACACTTTGTATGCCACCAACCTGGTGAAAGAAGGAATCCCGAAAATACTGCCCAATTTAAATTACTTACATAAAAGCTAGAAGGAAAGAGTGGAAATTCAAAGGGAAGGAATCATGAAGTTTGAAAAGATTGACTCAGAGGCATATTAGCAATATCTTATCAAGCCACACAACCAAATCATGACCCTTAACTGCTCACTCCATTCAACTCAGTAGATGTTGCGTCCTCTCATAGATGTTATTTTTCCAAGACAGGTTAGAACATAGTTTGGAGCACCTCCTCAAGTCAAATTGATGGCCAATATATGCAATTTAAAAGAGAATATGGTATATAGAAAGTCATCATCATAACCTCTACTCATCAAGTCACTTTTAGCTTTTGAGTTAGTTAACTAGTTAAGAGGAAGGTTGTTTGAAACCTCCTCAAATTTTTGTATAATCTATTTTTGAGCATTAGTTAGAATAATATTTATACCCTTCTCATGTATTTAGAGAAGGGTCTAAAATTTTATCAAATTTTTTGCAAAGAATGCAGTTCTGTAAGTTTGCAAATGCTTTGATGAAATTATGGAACGTGACCATTTCTTTTAAATATCAGACTACTTTCCTTTGTTGATGCACTATTGTATACTTGGAAGATATTTTGATCTGAAGAAAGGAGTTGATATATGACATTAGTGAAATGAGAAGAACTTCACACATATGGTACTTCTATATTGTATGATTAGCTATGTTTCTATTTAATTTTTGATAACACTTCATTTTCATGAATTATATATGAGATATGTTCTTTTTGTTCAACGCTAATTGCACTATTATATCATGCCTAGCTGAAATTTATTTTCATATATAATCATCAAATATATGCGATATAGTTTATAGATTTCTTTGACTAACTATTTAGTCAAATAGATTATCTTTACACGTTGCCACCTCTGTTTAATAAGTGATTGATCTTTATTATCGCATGTCAAATATATATCTTTTTAGACTCATATCACACATAAATACCCGAGTTTATATCAGATTAAGCTAGCTAGGGATTTTCATGATAGAATAGGAAATTAAGTTATCACTATCCTTATTGCAATCACTTGAAAACTAGCCACTCTCATTTTAAAACCCACACTAGGAAATTGTTCCCATTATCTCAAGCTGGAGCCACCACTTCAAAAGGAAAAGGAATTGTCTTAAGGTCCAAACCGAGTGGTTATTGCCCATGTTGGAGCAACAAAAATCTAAGGCTTCAAAATTTTGGCACTAGAAGGAGGTCCATCTGACTATGAATGGCATATAAACCTAAATATCAATTGAAAAACATTCATAAGAGTCAAAACCACTCCAAAACTTCTACACCTTCTAGATCTCGTTCAAAATCTTTGGATCATAAATCAGAAGTTGTAGAAACATCCCCCTTGTCTCCTGAAGTAGTAATATAGCCAAATCATTCATATCACACTCCCGAGTCTCCTGAAGTTCACTCTTTGATACAAAAATTGGAATGGACATCCATTTCTGCCGAGAAACTAGAGAGACCCGAAGCTTCTGAAGAAAGTATCACTTCCTTATTACGAGAAACTAGTGTATTAACTATATTACAAAGTGAAAGGCTTGGAGTAACTCCTTTTGAGATTCCCATTCCTCCACAATGTAGGAAATTTATGGCATCAAGATCTGAATCAGATACTAGTGACATCACCTTAGCTTTCCATCCATTCACTTCTACTCAATCCTCCTCTTCTCAACAATCCACTTCTCCAACTAGCATTTCTACTAGTAGTACTAACCCAGTAGTAAGTTCTTTGCCATCTATACCTACATCTAGACCGACCTTCTGTTGTGGCCAGCAACAACCCCCCCCCTTTTCATTTAAGTGTTTGTCCAAAATACTAAATCAATGGGGACCCTTAGTTTAATTTTGAGAAAAATCAAGTTTTCCTTTCTTCAAAATAAAGCTACCATCGTAAGCTTAGAGAGGTCTTTCGAATATTTTTAACCTAAGTCTACGATAAGGTAAAGGTCTTTAAAAAATTGCATTACAAAAAGATAGGAAATGCCCTCATTCCCTCATAAATATTGGTATGCACAAAGCCCCCATGTTAAGCCTAACGTCGCATCGCGGTAAAGTAACGTTCATAAGGAAAAACCTCAAAATCTGTCGATCTACGATAACACCGATCGCAAGATCGCATATCGTAGAAATAAACTGGCAATGCTTAAGAAACATCAAACTTCTTCGACCCGCGATGTTGCGACCTGTGATGTTGCGATCGCCGCGATGGCGCAATCTGCGATCTGGAGATTTGCATTTAGCACGACTTGTGATGGCACGATCTTCGATGTAACGTAAGAAAATCATGCATCATTTAATCGCGAATCCTTCGGGCACGCCATTCAAAGAAAAGCCACTTACCATAATATGACCCCAAATCATGTGCTTTTAATGGTAGTAAATGGATTAGTTGTCAGTTATTAAATGAAATGAAGACGCGTGCTTTTCTAAAGAATTATTTCACGTAAGGTGGCATATTTGGTATATCTGTTGCATTTAAAACTCTCCCATCACCTTTCTCAATCAGTCATTTCCACTTCGCTCGTAATCTGTAGGAAGTAAGAGATAAGAAGATTCAAAATCCGAACGCAGGAGAAAATGGGAAAGAAACATAAAGCCCAAGGCTCCGAGAAGAAGGAAAAGACAAAGGAGATGGCGCCCTTGTACACAGACACTGCATGCAATAGGCACGCGGGAATTTCGACCTGGGAAGGCATGTTTAGGCTGCTGGAGGAAGAAAATCCTAAAGTAATGAAGGTTGATAGTGCCGCGGGATCACAAAACTCTTCCGAGGCATCCTTAGAAGAGCTGGCATGTTCGTTTCTCCACCGAATAGTAGCTAGACCCAAAATTTTGCTGTATACAGATATGATCAGATGGATACTTCACAATGCAGAGTTACAAGAGAGACAATTCAAAGTTCAGGGACATGGGCTCATAGGATCATTCGCTGCGCAAGACTTAAAGCTTATGTATCATCTTCCTGAGCCTCAGACGACCTACAACGCGCAATTTGTCAAGAAATTTGCAGCAGAGAACCCAAATCTGGCAGAAACCACTAAAGAATTGACCAGAAGAGAGGAGACACTAAAAAGGACAAAAATGGTATGTACAGCACTGGTTCCCTCACATCTCCATATTGTGTTGCTACGGCCATGCTTTGTAGGCTGTTTGGGATGCCAGACATAAATAAATTTTCGTCTGAATGGTTACAACTCATAGACGCCACCACGAATGCCGATATCGTGGATTGGGCCAAGATATTTTCTGATAACCTATACACTGCTGTTATGAATTACCGGTCTAAGAGATCCTTGTCTCAAAGGGTCTATCCTCCTTTTAATCTATCTGCTTATATTATGGATTCTATTTGCTATGTATCTAAATTCCAAACTATGGGTTGGAAATGGACGACCCAGGACCCGTCACCTATTCATGTTTATCACAAAGTATTATGGGATTCCTAGTTTGCCCCTCACTTATATCAGATTTTCCACGGGCTCATCTTACCCCTATATAGGATGATATATGGTGAAGAACCCCCGAGGTGCTCACCCGAAGTGAAAATAGACATCATCCCCATCGAAAGATGGTTCGGGGAAGAATGGTTCACTTACATTAGAGTGTTTGGGAGCACTGTACCTCCACATGTCCTACCTCTATATGTCCCCGACAAGCTTTTGGCTAGGGAGATTGCCTATCAGACTTGCTCAGAAGGCGGCCTGACCAAAGAGCTTAAAGACAAGAAGAAGGCCATATGGCCTCAGTTTCCTGTAGCTTGTGGGGCCTTCCAATTGTTTGATGTAGGACACGCTTTCGCCGAAGTGGAGAATGTGACGTCTCTACAGTTATTTAAATTCCCCGCTCAACCTTTTGACCTAAATAATGTTGCCCATGATTTCACAATAAGTGTCAGAATAAAAGTGTTCGTTGGAAAGAAAGATTTATTTGATGATTTGTTTCAAAGTAAAAGTTCATTCCAGGAAGTTTTGCGAGAAGCTCGGTCGAGGTTATCGCCAGATGACCTCCAAAGATTTTTGTTATTCAGAGAAAGAAGGCTAGCCAGTGTTCCTCTAGAAAAGCTGCGACTGCTCGCCAGAGAGCCTACTCCCAGTGTCAGCCTCAGCGGAAACTCCAGTACTTCCAAATCCAAATCTGACGCTGCCAAAGGAACGCCTGAACGTTCTAAAAAGTCTGCAAGCGACCAAGGAAAAAGCGAAGAAACAGCAAAAGATACAGCTCAATCGAGTGCAATGTCGCAACAGCAAGTTATCGCCTCCCCACTAAGAGATGTCCCTCCTCCCGTCATTAAATCGCCACTTGTCGCAACAAAGCTCGACAAAGAATGGGAAAACTTCAACGAGCTAATCAGCCTTGAAGGGCAAGTCCCAAGAACACCTGTGAGCGATGCACAGGTAACACAGGAAATGGTTTAGACCATGGTCGGTAGTGTCTCAGAAACGGAGCACATTCATATCGCTCCGCCTTCTGAGCTCCTACTTAGTGTAGAGGAAATTCCCCCACTGGACATATTCTATAGTCCCCAACACAAAGCAGTGGTGAGGAGACAAAGAAAGAAGAGAAAGCTGGAGAATACGCTGTCACAGGACGCTGAACATTTAGATGTCTTATGGAAAGACCCTAACAACAACCCGACAGAAAATCTCACGAAGTTGTCTCAGATCGCAGGAGCATACGCTTCTGCGACTATCGACAAGGCGTCGGAAGTTCAGCAACTGTTGAGGGAACAAGAAAACCAAAT